>JAPYYA010000943.1:0-28210 GCA_028533165.1 Leontopithecus rosalia
GCAATTCCATGCAAGACTATTGCAGGGACAGCAAGGAAGGGCAATTCCAGGCAAGAAAAAGCAAGGAAAGACAAGGCAATGCAATGCAAGGCAATTACAAGCAAGGAAATTTTAGGCAATGCAAAGGAAGGCAAGTTCAGGCAACGCAGTTTTAGGCTAGGCAAGGAAATGCGAGGGAAAGCAGTGCAATTCTAGGCAAGGCAATTTCAGGCAAGTCAGGGCAAGGCAATGTAGGGTAATTCCAGGCAAGGCTCTTTTAGGCAAGTCAAGACAATGCAAGGCAGTTTTAGAAAAGTCAAGTTTAGGCACAGGAATGCAAGGCAAGGCAATAAGAGTTCATTACAGGCAAGGCAAGGCAAGGCAATTTTAGACTAGCCAATTCCAGGCAAGGCAAGGCAAAGGAATTTCAGGCTAGCCAATTCCAGGCAACGCAAAGCAATGAAAGACAAGGAACGGGAAGACAATTCCATGCAAAAAAAAAATTTGGACAAGAAAATTTCAGGCAAGGCAATCCCACACAAGGAAAGGCAAAGCAATGCAAGGAAATTCTGGGAAAGTCGATTTCTGGCAATTAAAGGCAAGGCAATTCCATGCAAGGCAAGGCAAGGCAGTGCAATTTCAAGCATGAAAATTTCAGGCAAGGTAATGCAAGTCAGGTCAGAACCGGGCAAGACAAGGCAAGGCAATTATAGGCAAAGTAACTCCAGGCAAAGCAAAGCAAGCCAAGGCAAAACAATTTCAGGCAGAGAAATTTCAGCCTAGGCAAAGAAAGACAACGCAAAAACATTCCAGGTAAGGCAAGAAAATACGAGGAAAGGCAAGGAAGGGCAAGGTAAAAAAAAAAGACAAGACAAGAAAAGGCCAGGCAATTCCAGACAAAGCAATTTCAGGCAAGGCAATTCTAGGCAGGGCAAGGCAAGCAAGGCAAATCCAATCAAGGCAGTTCCAGGCAAGACAAGGCAAGGCAAGGCAATTCCAGGCTTGGCAATTGCAGGAAAGGCAATTCCAGGAAATGCAAGGCAAGACAAGGCAATTCCAGGCAAGGCAATTCCAGGCAAGGCAATTCCACGTACTGTAAGTCAGAGCAATTTCAGGAAAGTCAAATCCAGGTAAGGCAAGGCAATGTAATTCCATGCAAGGCAATTCCACGTATTGTAAGGCAGGGCAATACCAAGAAAGTCAAATCCAGGCAAGGCAAGGCAAGGTAATTTCACGCAAGGCAACTCCAGTCAAGGCAAGGCAAGGGAATTACAAACTAGTCAATTCCAGACAAAGCAAGGCAAGGCAAGGCAAGAAAATTTCATAAAGGCAATTCCAGGCAAGGCAAGAAAATTCAAGGCAATTCCAGGCAAAGCAAGGCAAGACAAATCAAGGCAAGTCAAGGCAATTCCAGGCAAAAGAATTCCTGCTAAGGCAAGTCAATGCTAGGCAATTCCAGGCAAGAAACTTCCAGGCAAGGCTAGGCAAGGAAATTAAAAGCAAGGCAAATTAAAGCAAGGCACAGCAAGGCAAAACAATTCCGGTCAAGGCCCGGCAAGGCAAGGAAGGGCAATGCAAGTCAAGACAGGGCAATGCAAGGCAAGGCAATTTCAGGCAAGATAATTTCTGACAATTCAAGGCAAGTCAATTACAGGACAAGCAATTGCCGGAAAGGCAATTTTAGGAAAGGCAAGGCAAGACAAAAGACAATTTCAGTCAAGGCAAAGCAAGGAATCTCAAAGCAAGGCAATTCTAGGAAAGGCCATTCCAGGAGAGGAAAGGCAAGGCAAGGCAATTCGAAAGAAGGCAACCCCAGTCAAGGCAAGGCAAGACAAAGCAATTCCCAGCAAGGCTATTTCAGGGAAAGCAAGGAAGTGCAATTCCAGGCAAGAAAAAGCAAGGCAAGGCAAGGCAAGGCAATTTCAAGCATAAAAATTCCAGGAAAGGCAAGGCAAAGCAATTCCAGACTAGGTAATTCTAGGCTAGGCAAGGCAAGGGAAGGGAAGGGAAGGCAGTGCAATTCTAGGCAAGGAAATTCCAGTCAAGGTAAGGCAAGGCAATGTAGGCCAATTCTAGGCAAGGCTCTTTTAGGCAAGGCAAGGCAAGGCAACACCAGGCAATTTCAGGAAAGTCAATTTTAGGCACGGCAAGGCAATGCAAGGCAAGGCAGGGCAAGGCAAGGCAAGGCAAGGCAAGGCAAGATAATTTCTGACAATTCAAGGCAAGGCAATTACAGGACAAGCAATTGCCAGAAAGGCAATTTTAGGAAAGGCAAGGCAAGACAAAAGACAATTTCAGGCAAGGCAAGGCAAGAAAAGAAGGCAATTCCAGGAATGGAAATTCTAGGAGAAGAAAGACAAGGCAATTCCAGGTTAGGCAATTCCAGGCAAGGCAAGGCAGTTCCAAGAAGGAAAATTCTTGGCAAGGCAATCCCATGCAAGAAAAGGCAAGGCAATGCAAAACAATTGTGGAAACATGAATTTCAGATAAGAAAAGGCAAGACAATCTAGCCAAGGCAAAGCAAGGCAATTCGAAGCAAGACAACTGCAGGTAAAGCAAGGGAAGTCAATTTCATGAAAGGTAATTCCAGGGAAGGCAATTCTAGATAAGGCAAGGCAAGCAAAGGCAAGGCAAGCCAAGGCAAGGCAAGGTAAAGAAGGCAAGGCAAGGCACCACAATTTCAAGCGAGGCAATTTCAGGCAAGGCAGGGCAAGTGTATATACGGTAATTCCAGGCAAGGCTCTTTTAATCAAGGCAAGGCAATGCAAGACAATTTCAGAAACGTCAATTTTAGGCACAGCAAGGCAAGGCAAGGCAAGGTAATTCCAGGAAAGGCAAGGTAAGGCAGGGCAATTCCAGGCAGTGCAATTTTAGGCAAGGCAAGGCAAGGCAGGGCAATTGCAGGCAAGGCAAGACAAGACAAGGCAATGCAAGCAATTCCAGACAGGTTAATTCCAGGCTATTCAAAGCAAGAAAATGCCAGAAAACTCCTGGAAGGGAAAGAAAATTTCAGGCATGGCAATTTCAGCGATGGCAAAACATGGCAAGTCCAGGCAAGGGCGTTCCAGAAAACGCAAAACAATAAAAGGCAGGCCAATTCCAGGCAAGGCAATTCGAGGTAACGAAAGGCAAGGCAAAGCAGGCAACTCCAGACAAGGCAATCCGCGGCAAGACAAGGAAAGGAAATTTCAAACAAGGCAATTCGAGGCAGGGCAAAAAAAAGGCAAAAAAGGGCAATTCCAGGCAAGGCTATTTCAGGCAAGGCAAGACAAGGCAGTTCCAGGCAAGGAAAGACAAGACAAGGCAAGGCAATTCCAGACAAGGCAAGGAAAGGAAAGGCAATTCAAAGCAAGGGAATTCCAGGCAAGGCAAACAGGGCAAGGCAATGCAATTCTACCCAAGGCAATTCTAGGCAAAACAAGGCAACTTCAGGCAAGGCAATTCCTGGCAATTCAAGCCAAGGCAATTCCAGGAAAGGCAATTGCCAGAAATGCAATTCCAGGTAAGACAAGGCAAGATAAGACAGGAAAAAGTATTTTCCGACAAGGCAATTACAGCTAAGGCAAGGCAAAACAATTCCAGGCAAGGCAATTCCAGTAAAGGCAATGCAAGGGAATTCTAAGCAGGGCAAATTCAGGCGAGGAAAAGCAAAGCCAGGCAATTCAAAGTAAGGCAATTTCAGTCAAGACAAGGCAAGACCAGGCAATTCCACGCAAGGCTATTCCAGGGAAGGCAAGGCAGGGCAATTCCAGGCAAGGATAAGCAAGACAAGGTAAGGCAATTCTAGTCAAGGTAATTCCAGGTAGGACAAGGCAAAAAATTCCATTCAAGGCATATGACCAGTCACTGAGAACCAAACTGAATAATGCAAACCTTGGGAATTGTCAGGTGTCTCCTTCATAGGGACACGTTTAGAGCCTAAGTGAATAATGCACACCTGGGAAATAGTCAAGAGTCTGTTTAACACGACCAGTCATTACAAGCCTGTGAATAATACACGTCTGTGGAGTACTGAGGAGAATAATTCATATCACCCTCGATTCTGAGACTCCCTGAATAATGCACACATGGGGAACAGTCATAAGTCTATTTCATATGCTCCTGCAGTAGCACCCAAACGGAATAATACATAACTGGGGAATACTCAGGAGTCTATTTCACATGGCCAATAATTCAGAGCCACAGTGAGTAATGGCCACAAAATCTACGCCTGAGTGAGTAATACACAACTTTGTAATAGTGAGGAGTCTATTTCAGATGCCCACTTAATCAGAGTCTCAGTCAATAATACACACCTGGCGAATAGTAAGGAGTCTATTTCATATGGTCACTAACTCAAAGCCTCATTAAATAATAAACACCTGTGGACTAGTCAGGAGGCTATCTCATATGGCCAAACTTTCAGAGCCTCAGTGAATAATGCATACCTGGGTAATACTCAGGACCCTATTACATATGGCCTCTCATTCAGAGCTTCACTGAATAAGAAACACCTGTAGAGTAGTCAGAAGTCTATTACATATAGCCACACATTTAGAGCCTCACTGAATAATATACACCTGGGAGAAAGTCAGAATTCTATTTCGTATGGCCACTCATTCAGAGCCCAACCTAAAAATGCAAGCCTGGGGAGTATTCAGGAGTCTTTTTCTTTTGGCCACACATTCTGAGACTCCCTTAATAATACACACCTATAGAAAAGTCAGGATTTATCTTACATGGCCAGTCATTCAGAGCCTCAGTGAAGAATCATATATACCTGGGAAATACTCAGGAGTCTATTTCATATATCCACGTATTCATAGACTCACTGAATAATGCACACCTGGGGAATAGTCTGAGGTCTATTTGATATTACCGTTCACCCAGTGCCCCAGGGGAAATTGCACACCTGAGGAATAGTCAAGAGGCTACAGTCAGTAGTCTATTTCATATGGGCACTCGTTCAGAAACTCACTGAATGATACACACCTGGGAAATAGTCAGAGGTTTACTGTTGGTCAGTGCCATATGGACACTCAATCAGAGCATTACTGAAGGATGCACACCTGGGAAGTCGTCAGGATTCTATTTCATATGACCACTGATTGAGAGCTTCACTGAATAGTGCACACCCGGACATTAGTCAGGAGGCTATGTCATATGAACACTCCTTCAGAGCCTCTGTGAGTAATACACACAGAGGGAATACTCAGGAGTCAATTACATAGGTCCTCTCATTCAAAGCCTGACTGAAAAATGGACACCTGTTGGGTACTCAGGAATCTATTTCATATGGCCACCCATTCAGCACCTCACTGAATGATACACATGTGGGAAATAGTCAGGATTGTATTTAATATGATCACCCATTATGAGCCTCGCTGAATTATGTATTCCTTGGAATCCTGAGGAGTCTATTTCCTATCGATTTCCATTATGAGTCTAACAGAAAGCATAACAAATGCCGAATTGTAAAGAGTAAATATTGCAATGCCCCTCCTTCAGAGCCTCATTGAATAATGTACATCTGGAGAAAAATTTGGAGTCTCTTTCACATGGACATTCATTCAGAGCATCAGTAAAGAATGCACACCTGTGTAGTGGCCAGGTGTCTATTTGCTTTGGCCACAAATTCAGAACATCAGTGAAAAATACACACCTGTGGTATAGTCAGGAGTCTATTTCATAAGGCCCCTCATTCAGTGGCTGAGTAAATAATACACACGTGGGGAATAGTCAGGAATCAATGATATATTGCCACTTATTCAGAGCCTCAGTGAATAATGCACACCTGGGAAGTAGTCAGGAGTCTATTTCATATGCACTCTCCTCCAGAGCCTTCCTGAATAATACACATATTGGGGACAGCGAGGAATCTGTTTCTTATGGCCACTCAGACTTATAGGGAATAGTGCACACCTGGGGAATTGTCATGAGTCTATTTCATATGGCAACTCATACAGAACCTCAGCGAATAAGACACACCTGGGAAATAGGAGTGTATTTCAATTAAGCACACACTAAGAGGATCAGTGAATTTTACACTACTGGGGATGGATCAGGAATCAATGTCATGTGGCTTCTCACTCAGTGTTTCATTGAATAATGGACTCCTGTGGAATAGTCAGGAGTCTAATTGATATAGCTACAAATTCAGAGCACCTCTGAATAATATGCACCTCGGGGATATTTAGGTTTCTATTTCATATTACCACTGATTCAACGCCTTTGTAAATAATGCATACCATACCTGGGGAGTACTCAACAATCTATTTCATATGGCCACTCACTACTCACCTCAGTGAATAATGACCACCAAAGGAATAGTTACGATTCTATTTCTTATGGACACTCCTTAAGACCTTCACTGAATAATGCACACATTTGGGATAGTGAGGATTCTGTTTCATATGACCACTCATTCAGAGCCTCACTGAATGGTACACACCTGCGGAATAGTCAGTAGACTATTTTATACAGCCACTCATTCAGAGCCTCAGTGAATCATGCACACCTGAGGAGTACTGAGGATTTTATTTCAAATGACACTTCATTCAAAGCCTCAGTGAATAATACACACCAGGAGAATAGTCAAGGGTCTATTTCACATGGCCACTCATTCAGAGTCTCAGTGAATGACACATACTTGGGGAATAATCAGGATTCTATTTCATACGACCAGTATTGAGAGCCAAACTAAATAATGCACACCTTGGGAATAGTGAGGAGTCTCATAAGAACACTCTTTCAGGGCCTCAGTGAATAATACACACCAGGGGAATACTGAGGAGTCTTTTTAATATTGCGTCTCATTCACAGCCTCTCGAAGTAGTGCAAGTTTGTGAAATTGTCAGGAGTTTATTTAGAATGGCCACTCATTCAGAGACTCAGTGAAAAATACATACCTAGGGAATACTGAGGATTCTATTTCCAATGACCACACATTCAGAGCCTCAATGAGTAATGCACACCTGAGGAATAGTCAGAAGTCTATTTCATATGCCCACTCTTTCAGAGTCTCACTGAATAGCTCACACCTGTGGAGTACTGAGAGGTCTATTTCATAAGGCCACTCATTTTGAGCCTCACTGAATAATACACACCTCGATCATAGCCAGGACTTTCTTTCTTCAGGCCAATAATTCAGAGGCTCAGTGAAATATACACACCTGGGACATAGTCAGAAATCTACTTCATATTGCTCCTCATTCAAAGCCAAAGTGAACAATGAACATCTGTTTAGTCTTCAGGAATGTATATCATATGTCCACTCATTCAGCACTCACTGAATGATACACACTTGGGGAATAGGTCGGGATTCTATTGAATATGGACACCCATTTTGAGATTTTCTGAATAACCTATACCTGTAGAATAGTAGTGCATCTATTTTATATCATTCCTCCTTTCGAGTCTCACTGAGTAACACACACCTTGGGAATTGTCAGGGGGCTATTTCGTATGGCCTGCATTCAGAGCCTCATTGAATAATGCGTAACAGCAGAAAAATTTGGGTCTCTTTCATATGGCCATTCATTCAGAGCATCGGTGAATAATGTACACATGTGGAGTAGCCAGGTGTCTATTTCCTTTATCCACAAATTGAGAACTTCAGCGAATCATTCACAACTGTGGAATAGACAGGACTCTATTGCACATGGCCACTCATTCAGTGCTGTGTGTATAAAACCCACCTGGAAAATAATCAGGAGTCAAGTTCACATTGTCTCCCATTCATGGCCTCAGTGAACAATCAACACCTGGGGAATAGTCAGCAATCTATTTCATAAGGATACTTTTTCAGAACCTCCCTTAATAATGCATACATGGGGAATATTCAGAAGTGTATTTTACATGGCCAATGATTCACAGCCTCCGTGAATAATGCATACCTGTGGAGTACACAGCAATCTATGTCATATGGCCACTCATTCAGCAACTCAGTGAACATTGCACACCTTCAGAGTAGTCAGGATTGTATTTCTTATGGTCATTCATTTATACCTTGACTGAATAATGCACACCTTTGGAATACTCAGGATTATCTTTTATATGGCCACTCATTCAGAGCCTCACTAAATGGTACACTCCTGTGGAATAGTCAGGAGTCGATTTCATATTTCCACTCATTCAGAGCCACAGTAAATAATGCACGCTGGAAAGCACTGAGGATTCTATTTCAAATAACCCCTCATTCAGAGCCTCAGTGAATAATAGACACATGGGGAATAGTCAAGGCTCTCTATCATATGACCACTCATTCAGAGCCTCAGTGAATGATACACGCCTAAGGAATAATCAGTATCTTATTCCATATGACCTCTGATTCAGAGCCAAATTGAATAATGCACACTTTGGGAATAGACATGTTTCTCTTTCATTTGGATATTCTTTCAGAGCCTCAGTGAATAATACACACCAGGGGATTATTGATTAGGTTATTTCATATTGCCACTCATTTCAGAGCCCTCAAAATAGTGCAAGTTTGATGAATTGTCGGGAGTTTATTTACACTGTCCTCTCATTTAGAGCCTCATTAAATAATGCATACCTGAAAAGTTCTTGGAGTCCCTTTCACATGGTCATTCATTCACAGCATCAGTAAAGAGTGCACACTTGTGGAGTTCCCTCACAACTGGCATTTCTCCCCCAGCCCCCCACGCGCTGTTCCTCCCCTATTCCCTCCAATAGACCTCAGTGTGTAGTGCTCCCCTCCCTGTGTCCATATCTTCTCACTGTTCAACACCCGCCTATGATTGAGAACATGTGGTGTTTCATTTTCTGTTCTTGTGTCAGTTTGCTGAGAATGATGTTCTCTAGATTCATCCATGTCCCTACAAAGGACACGAGCTCATCGTTTTTGAAATCTGCATAATATTCGATGATGTATATATGCCACATTTTCCCAGTCCAGTCTATTATCGATGGGCATTTGGGTTGGTTCTGGTCTTTGCTATTGTAAACAGTGCTGCAATGAATATTCGTGTGCAAGTTCCTTGTAGTAGAATGATTTATAATCCTTTGGATACATACCCAGTAATGGAATTGCTGGGTCAAATAGAATTTCTATTTCTAGATTCTTGAGGAATCGCCACACTTTCTTCCACAGTTGTTGAACTAATTTACACTCCCACAGGCAGTGTAGAAGTGTTCCCATTTCTACACATCCTCTCCAGGATTTGTTGTCTCCAGATTTTTTAATGACTGCCATTCTAACTGGCGTGAGATGGTATCTCAATGTAGTTTTGATTTGCATTTCTCTAACGACCAATGATGATAAGCATTTTTACATATGTTTGTTGGCCTCATGTATGTCTTCTTTTGTAAAGTGTCTGTTCATATCCTTTGCCCATGTTTGAATGGGCTTGTTTGTGGGGTTTTTTTGTATATATGTTTTAGTTCTTTGTAAATTCTAGATATCAGCCCTTTGTCAGATAGGTAAACTGAAAAAATTTCTTCCCATTCTGTTGGTTGCTGATTCACTCTAATGACTGGTTCTTTTGTCTTGCACAAGTTGTGGTGTGTAAATTGGTCCCATTTGTCTATCTTGGCTTTTGTTGCCAATGCTTTTTGTGTTTTGGTCATGAAGTCCTTGCCTACACCTATGTCCTGAATGGTTTTGCCTAGATTTTCTTCTAGGGTTTTTATGATGCCAAGTCTTATGTTTAAATCTTTAATTTATCTGGAGTTAATTTTGGTTTAAGGTGTCAGGAAGGGGTCCAGTTTCTGCTTTCTGCTCATGGCTAGCCGGTTTTCCCAACACCATTTGTTAAACAGGAAATCATTTTCCCATTGCTTGTTTTTGTCAAGTTTATCAAAAACTGTATTATAGTAGGTATGCTGTGTTGCCTCCGGTGCCTCTGTTCTGTTCCAATGGTCTATATCTCTGTTTTGGTACCAGTACCATGCTGTTTTGATTACTGTAGCCTTGTAGTATAGTTTGAAGTCCGGTAGTGTGATGGCTCCTGCTGCGTTCTTTTTGCTTAGAAGTGATTTGGCTATGTGGGCTCTCTTTTGGTTCCATATAAAGTTTAAGGTAGTTTTTTCCAGTTCTGTGAAGAAGGTCATAGGTAGCTTGATGGGGATAGCATTGAGTCTCTAAATTACTTTGGGCAGTATGGCCATTTTCATGATGGCCATTGATTCTTCCTAACAATGAACATGGAAGGTTTCTCCATCTGTTTGTGTTCTCTCTTATTTTGTTGAGCAGTGGTTTGTAGTTATCCTTGAAGAGGTTTTTTAACTTCCTTGTTAGTTGTATTCCTAGGTATTTAATTCTCTTTGTAGCAATTGTGAATGGCAGTTCGTTCTTGATTTGGCTCTCCTTCAGTCTGTTATTGGTGTATAAGAATACTTGTGATTTTTGCACATTGATTTTGTATCCTGAGACTTTGCTGAAGTTCCTTATCAGTTTCAGGAGTTTTTGGGCTGAGATGATGGGGTCTTGTAGATGTACTATCATGTCGTCTGCAAATAGAGACAATTTGACTTTCTCCTTTCCTATTTGAATACCCTTTATTTCTTTTACTTGCCTGATTTCTCTGGCTAGGACTTCCAGTACTATATTGAATAGGAGTGTTGAGAGAGCACATTCTTGTCTGGTGCCAGATTTCAAAGGGAATGCTTTCAGTTTTTTCTCATTCAGTATGATATTGGCTGTTGTTTTGTCATAAATAGCTTTTATTACTTTGAGATACATTCCATCAATACCGAGATTATTAAGGGTTTTCGCAGAAAGAGCTATTGAATTTTGTCAAAGACCTTCTCTGCATCAATTGAGATAATCATGTGACTTTTGTTTTTGGTTCTGTTTATGTGGTGAATTACGTTTATATACTTGCGTATGTTGAACCAGACTTGCATCCCTGGGATGAATCCTACTTGATTATGGTGGATAATCTTTTTGATGTGCTGTTGCAGTCGGCTTGCCAGTATTTTATTGAAGATTTTTGCGTCTATGTTTATCATGGATATTGGCCTGAAGTTTTCTTTTCTTCTTGAGTCTCTGCCGGGTTTTTGTATCAGAATGATGTTGGTCTCATAAAATAATTTGGGAAGGATTCCCTTTTTTTTGAATTATTTGGAATAGTTTCAGAAGAAATAGTCACAGTTCCTATTTGTGTGTCTGCTATAATTCGGCTGTAAACCCATCTGGTCTTGGGCTCTTTTTGTCCGTGAGCAATGAAATTCGTCTGAAAGTGTAGCGTCCTCTCATTCTCTGCGCTTTCACTGGGAGCTACAATACCGAGCTGTTAGCGAATCTTCTGCTTTGTGGACGACGAAAATTCGTCTGAAATTGTGGTGTCCTCTCGTTCTCTGTGCTCTCACTGGGACCTACAATCCCGAGCTGTTAGCGATCAGCCATCTTGGATCCCATTCATTTTTTCTTTGTGTGGTAGGCTCTTAATTGCTGCCGCTACTTCAGACCTTGCTATTAGTCTATTCATAGTTTTGGCTTCCTCCTGGTTAAGTCTTGGGAGGACACAGGTGTCCATGAATTTATCCATTTCTTCCATATTTACTAGTTTATGTGCATAGAGTTGTTTGTGATATTCTCTGATGATGGTTTGAATTTCTGTAGAATCTGTGGTAATTTCCTTTTTGTCATTTTTTATTGCGTCTATTTGGTTATTCTCTCTTTTCGTTTTTATCAGTCTGACTAGTGGTCTGTTTATTTCTTCAGGCCCATAGTTCATTGGCTCAGTGAATTATACATACCTGGGACATAGTCAGGATTCTACTTCATATTGCTCCTCATTCAAAGCCTAAGTGAACAATGAACACCTGTTGAGTCCTCAGAAATGTATGTCATTTGGCCACTCATGCAGCACCTCACTGAATAATACACACGTGGGGAATAGTCGGGATTCTATTTAATATGGACACCCATTTTTGAGACTCACTGAATAACTTATACCTGCAGTATAGTGAGGAGTCTATTTCATATCGATCCTCTTTCAGAATCTCACTGAGTATCACACACCTGGGGTATTGTCAGAAGTCTATTTTGTATGGCCTGCATTCTGAGCCTCATTGAATAATGCATACCTGGAGAAAAATTTGGAGACTCTTTCATATGACCATTTATTTAGAGCTTCAGTGAAGAGTTCACACTCGTGCAGTAGCCACGTGTCTATTTTCTTTGGCGACACATTCAGAGTATCAGTGAATAATACACACCTGTGGATTCTCTGGAGTCTATTTCATATGGCCCCTCATTCAGAGCCTTGTGAATAAAACACACCAGGAGAATAGTCAGGAGTGTATTTTATATTGAAACTCATTCAGAGCCTCAGTGAATAATGCACACCTGGGGAATGAGCAAGAGTGTATTTCATATGGACACTCTTTCAGAGCCTCTCTGAATAATACACACATGTATTAGAGTCAGGAGTCTATTTCATATGGCCATTCAGTGAGAGCCTCAGGGGGTAGTGCACAGGTGGCAAATTGTCAGGAGTCTATTTCGTATGGCAACTCGTACAGACCCTCAGTGAATAACACACACATGGGGAATAGTCAGAAGTGTATTTCAATTGGCCACACATTCAGAAGCACAGTGAATAATACACATCAGTGGAATTGTCAGGAGAAAATTTCATCAGGCCTCTCATGCAGAGCTTCACGAAATAATGCACTCCTGTGGAGTAGTCAGCAATCTAATTGATATACTTATTCATTTAGAGCCTCTCTGAGTGATAAGCTTCTTGTGGATATTCAGGAATCTCTTTAATATGGCCACTCAGAGCCTCACTGAATGGTACACACCGGTGGAATAGTCATATGGCCACTAATTCGGAATCTCATGGAGTATTGCACACTAGAGTATAAGTGAGAATTCTCTTTCGTATGGCCACTCATTCAGAGGCTCACTGAATGATACACACGTGTGGAATTGTCAAGATTCTATTTCACATTGCCATTCATTCAGAGCCTCAGTGAGTAATGCACACCTGGTGAGTACTGAGGAGTCTATTGTAAACAATAGACACTTGGTGAATAGTCAATGGTCTATTTTATATGGCCAGTCATTCAGAGCCTCACTGAATAATACACACCTGGGGAATAGTCAGGATTCCATTTCATATGACCAGTCATTGAGAGCCAAGCTGAATAATGCTAACCTTCAGAATAGTCAGATACGTTTTACATAGGGACACTTTTTCAGAGCCACAGTGAATAATGCACAGTGAATAAGGCAAGGCAAATCCAGGCAAGGCAAGGAAATTAAAATCCATGCAAGGCAAATACAGGCAAGGCAAATCTAGGCTAGGAAATTTCAGGCAAGTCAAATTCTGGCAAGACAAAACAAGGCAAATACAGGCAAATCAAATCCGGGCAAGGCAAATCCAGGCAAATCTAGGCAAAGCAAATCCAGGCAAATTCAGGCAAGGCAAATCTAGACAATCCGTGCAAGGGAAATCCAGGCAAATCCAGGCAAGGCAAGGCAAGGCAAAACAAGGCAAATCCAGCCAAGGAAATACAAGGCAAATCCAGGAAAGACAAATACAGGTAATGCGAATCCAGGCAAAGGAAATCCAGGCAATGCAAGGCAATGTAAATTCAGGCAAACAAAACAAGAAAAATCCAGGCAAAGCAAATACAGACAAGGCAAATCCAGTAAAGGCAACTCAACGCAAATCCAGGCAAGTCAAATCGCCAAAAGGCAAGTGATGGTTAATCCTGCCAAGCAAATCCAAAGAAGGCAACGCAAGTCAAATTCAGGCAAGGCAAGGCGAGGCAAATCCAGGCAAGAAAAGGCAAGAAAAATCCAGGCAAGGCAAATCCAGGCAAGGAAAGGCAAAGCGAATCCAGTCAAGGCAAATCCAGGCAAGGAAAGGCAAAGCAAATCTAGGCAAAGAAATTCCAGGAAAGAAAAAGCAAGGTAAATCCACACAAGGCTAATAGAGGCAAGACTAATTCAGGCAAGGCAAATCCACAAAAAATATAACAGGGAAATTCTAAGCAAGGCAAGGCAAAGCAAATACAGGCAAGGCAAATCCAGAAAAGGCACGACAAGGCAAGGCAAATCCAGTGTAGACAAATCCAGGCAAGGTAAGGCAAAGCAAATCCAGGCAAGAAAATTCCAGGTTAGACAAGACAATGGAAATCCAGGCAAGGCTAATCCAGGCAAGGCAAATTCACGCCAGGCAAAACAGGGAAAATCTATTCAAGGCAAGGCAAAGCAAATCTAGGCAAGGCAAATCCAGGCAAGGAAAGGCAAGGTAAATCCATGCAAGACAAGTCAAGGCAAGTCAAATCCAGGAAAGGCAAGTCCAGGCAAGGCCAATTCAGGCAAAGCAAATTCAGTCAAGGCAATTCAATGCAAATCCAGGCAAGCAAGGTAAGGCAAATCCAGGCACAGCATATTGAGTCAAGGCAAGGCAAAGCAAAACTAGGAAAGAAAAATCCAGGCAAGGTAAGTCAAGGTAAATTTCAGCAAAGCATATTCAGGCAAGGCAAGGCAATGCAAATTCAGCCAAGCAAAGCAAGAGAAATCCAGGCAAGGCTAAGGAAAGGCAAGGCAAGGCCAATGAAGGCAAGGCAAAAGAAAAAAAAATCCAGGCAAGGGAAATAGAGGCAAAAAGAATCTAGGCATTAAAAATCTATGAAGGCAGATTTTGGCAAGGCAAAGCAAGGCAAATACAGGCAAGACAAATCCTGGCAAGGGTAATCCAGGAAAATCCAGGCAAAGCAAATCCAGGCAAATGCAGTCAAGGAAAACCTAGACAAATCCTGGCAAGGCAAATTCGGGAAAGGATAGTCAAGTGAAATCCCAGTAAGGCAAATCCAGGCAAGGCACAGCAATGCAAATTTAGGCACGCAAGGCAAGAAAAATTCTGACCAAGGAAATGCAGTCAAGGAAAGGCAAAGCAAATCCAGACAAGTCAAATCCAGGCAAAGCAAAGCAAGGGAAATGCAGCCAAGGCAAAGCAAGGGAAATGCAGCCAAGGCAAATCCAGGCAATACCAATCCAGGCAACGCAAATCTAGCAAGAAAAAACAAGTCCAATCCATGCAAGTAGAATACACTAAAGGTAATTCAAGGCTAATCCCGCCAAGACAAATTCTGGCAAGGCAAGGAAAGTCAATTCCAGGCAAAACAAGTCAAGTCAAACCCCAGAAAGGTAAATCCAGGCCAGGCAAAGCAATGCAAATTCAGGCAAGCAAACAAGGAAAATTCAGAAAAGGCAAAACCAGGAAAGGCAAGGCAAATCCAGGCAAGGCACGGAAATGAAAACCCAGGCAAGAGAAATCCCAGCAAAAATAATCCAGAAAAGACAAATCCAGGCAAGGTAAGGCAAATCCAGGCAAGGTAAATCCCGGCAAGGCAAATCCAGGCAAGGCAAAGAAAGGCAAGACAAATACAGGCAAGGAAAATTCAGGCAACGGAAATCAAGGCTAATCCAGGCAAGTCAAATCCACAAAAGGCATGTCAAGGCTAATCACGCCAAGCAAATCCAGGAAAGGAAAGGAAAGGCTAATTTAGGCAAGGCAAGGCAATGCAAATTCAGGCAAGCAAGGTAAAGAAAATCCGGGCGAGGCAAATCCAGTCAAGGCAAGTAAAAGCAAATCCAGGCAAGGCCAATCCAGTCAAGGCAAATTTAGGCAAGGCAAATCAAGGCAAATCCAGGCAAGTCAATTTCACAAAAGGCAAGTCAAGACTAATCCGGCCAAGCAATCCCAGGAAAGGCAAGGGAAGACAAATTATAGCAAGGCAAGGGAAGGTCAATCAAGGAAAAGCAAGGCAAGGCAAATCCAGGCAAGAAAAGGCAAGAAAACATCCAAGGAGACAAATAAAATCAAGGCAAATCCAGGCAATGAAAATTCAGGCAGGATAAATCCTGGCGAGGAAAATACAGGCAAGGCAAAATCAGGCAAGGAAATTTTAATCAAGGTAAATCCAGGAGAGGAAAATCCAGGCAAGGAAAATCCATCCAAGTCAAGGCAGGCAAATTAAGGCAGCGCAAATCCAGGAAGAAAAGGCAAGACAAATCCAGACAAGGCAAATACATTCAAAACAAATACAAGCAATGAAAGGCAAAATAAATCCAGGCAAAGCAAACACAGGCAAGAAAAGGCAAAGCAAATCCGGGCAAAAAAAATTCAGGCAAGAAAAGGCAAGGCAAATCCAGCCAAGGCAAATCCATGCAAGGCAAAGCAGAGAAAATCTAGGCAAGGCAAGGCAAATCCAGGAAAGACAAGTAAAGCAAAGGCAAATTCAGGCAAGGCAAATGCAGGCAAGGCAAGGCAAAGCAAATCCAGGAAAAAAAATTCCAGGCAAGACTAGACAAGGGAAGTCCATGCAAGTCAAATCCAGCCAAGGCAATGCAAGATAAAACCAGGCAAGGCAAATTTAGGCAAGGAAATTCAAGGCAAGGAAAGGCAAATCGAGCCAAGGCAAGGCAAGGCAAGGTAAGTCTGGGCAATACAAATTCAGGCAAGGCAAATATCGGCAAGGGAATTCCAGGCAAGGCAAATTCTGGCAATGCAAGGCAAGGCAAATCAATTCAAGGCAAATCCGGGCAAGGTAAATCCAGGCAAATTCAGCCAAAGCAAATCCAGGCAAATGCAGGCAAAAAAATCTTGGCAAATCCAGGCAATTCAAGTAAAGGCAAGGCAAGTCAAGAAAAATCCAAGCAAAACAAATCCAGGCAAAGCAAGGCAATGCAATTTCAGGCACGAAAGGCAATGCACATCCTTTACTTTCCAGTAAAGAAAAGGCAAAGCAAATCCAGGAAAGGCAAATTCCGGCAAGGCCACTCAAGGCAAATGCAGTCAAGGCAAATCCAGGCAAAGCAAATTCAGACTAGGCAAATACAGGCAAAACAAAACAAGGCAAATCCAGGCAAGTCAAATCCACAAAAGGTAAGTCAAGGCTAATTTCGCCAAGGCAAATCAAGGCAAAGCAAGGCAAGGCAAATTGAGGTAAGACAAATCAAGTGAAGTCCAATCAAGGTAAGGCAAGGCAAATCCCGGCAAGGCAAATCCAGTCAAGGCAAGGCAATGCAAATTGAGGCAAGTAAAGTAAAACTAACCCAGGCAAGGCAAATCCAGGAAAGGGAAGGCAAGGCAAATCCAGGCCAGATAAATCCAGGCAAGGCAGGAAAAAACAAATCCAAGCAAGAAAATGTCAGTCAAGACAAGATATGGCAAATTCAGGCAAAACAAATCCAGGCAAGGCAAGGCAAAACAAATTCAGGCAAGGCAAATCCAGCCAAAACAAGGCAAGTGAAATCCAGAAAAGATAAATTCAAGGCAAGTCCAAGACAAAGAAATTCCAGGGAATGTAAGGCAATGCAAATTCAAGCAAGCAAGGCAAGGAAAATCCAGGCAATTAAATTCCACGCAAGACCAAACAAGGCAAATCCAGGCAAAACAAATCCAGGCAAGGCAAAGCAAGGCAAGGCAAATTCAGGCAAGGCAAATCCAGCTAAATCATGGCAAGGCAAATCCAGAAAATACAAATCCAGGCAAGGTCAATACAAACAAAAAAATCCAGGGAATGCAAGGCAATGAAACTTCAGGCAAGCACGGAAAGGGAAATCCAAGCAAGAAAATTTCAGGCAAGACAAGACAAGGCAAATCCAGGCAAGGAAAATGAAGTCAAGGCAAGACAAGGCAAGGCAAGGCAAATTCATGGAAGGCAAATCCAGACAAGGCAAGGCAAGGCAAATCCAAGTAAAGCAAATATAGGCAAGGAAAATCCAGGCAAGAAAAGGCAAGGAAAATCCACAGAAGGCAAATACAGGCAACACAAATCCAGGCAAAAATAAATCATGCAAAAAAAATTCAGGCAATGCATATCCAGGCAAGGCAAGTTAAGGCACATCGAGGCAAGGAAAATCCAGGCATGGCAAGGCAAGGCACGGCAAATTCATGCAAGTCAAAGCCAGCCAGGGCAAGGAAAGGCAAATCCAGAGAAGACAAATTTAGGCAAGGCCAATACAGGCAAAGAAAATCAAGGGAAGGCAAGGCAATGCAAATTCAGGCAAGCAAGCTAAGGCAAATCCAGGCAAGGCAATCCAGATAATGCAAGGCAAAGCAAATTCAGGTCTGAAAATTCTAGGAAAGACAAGACAAGACAAATCCAGGCAAGGCAAATCAAGGCAAGGCAGAACAAGGCAAGACAAGTCAAGGCAAGGCAAATCCACGCAAGGCAAATCCAGCCAAGGTAAGGCAATGCAAATTTAGGCAAGGCAAGGCAAGTCATGTTAAGTCCAGGCAAAGAAAGTCAAGGCAAATTCTGACAAGGCAAATCCAGGCAAGGCAAGGCAATGCAATGTCAGGCAAGCAAAGCAAGGCAAATCCAGGCAAGGCAAATCCAGGCAAATCCAATCCAGCCAAGGCAAATATAGACAAGGAAAAAGAAGAAGGCAAATCCAGGCAAGTCAAATCCACTAATGTCAAGTAAAGGCTAATCCCGCCAAGGTAAATCAAGGCCAGGCAAGGCAAAAAAATTCAAGAAAGGCAAATCAAGGCAAATCCCAGGTAGACAAATCCAGGCAAGGCAAGTCAATGCAAATTCAGGCACACAAAGCAAGGCTAATTTAGGCAACGCAAATCCAGGAAAGACAATGCAAGGCAAATCCAGGCACGGCAAGGCAAGACAAATCTAGGAGAAAAAAGTTAAGGCAAAAAATATCCAGGTAAGGCAAATGGAGGCAAGGCAAGGCAGGGCAAGGGGAATCCAGGCAAGGCAAGGCAAGGCGAGGCAAGGCGAGGCAAGGCAAATCCAGCCAAGGCAAGACAAGAAAAATCCAGGAAAGACATATCCAGGCAACGTCAATACAGAAAAAGAAAATCCAAGGAAGGCAAGAAAATGCAAATTCAGGCAAACAAAGCAAAGCAAATTCAGGCAAGGCAAATCCAGTTAAGGCAAGGCAAAGCAAATCCATGAAAGGGAAATCCAGGCATGACAAGGGAAGGAAAAGGCAGGCAAGTCCAATCCACGAAAGGCATCTCAAGGCTAATCCCACCAAGGCAAATCCAGGCAAGACAAAGCAAGGCAGTTTCAGGCAAGGCAAGGCAAAGCAAATCCAGGCAACGAAAATCCATGCGAGGCAAATCCAGGCAAGGCAAGGCAATGCAAATTCAGGAAAGGCAAATGCAGTCAAGTCAAGGCAAAGTAAATCCAGGCATAGCAAATCCGGGCAAGGCAAATCAAGGCAAGGATAAACAAGGCAAATCCAGGCAAGTCAAATCCACGAAAGGCAAGTCAAGGCTAATCCCGCCAATGAAAATCCAGCCAAGACAAGGCAAGGCAAATTCAGGCAAGGCAAAGCCAGGCAAATCCAGGTAGTTAGGCAAGGCAAGGCAAATCCAGCCAAGGTAAGGAAAGGTAAATCCAGAAAAGACATATCCACGCAAGGCCAATACAGGCAAAGAAAATTCAGAAAAGGCAAGGCAATGCAAATTCAGGAAAGCAAGGCAAAACAAGTGCAGTCAAGGCAAGGGAAAGCATATCTAGGAAAGGCAAATCCAGGAAAGGCAAAACCAGTCACGGTAAGGCAAGGCAAATCCAGACAAGGCAAATCCAGACAAGTCAAATTCTGGCAATGCAAGGCAATGCAAATTTATGAAAGGCAAGGCAAGGCAATTTCAGGCAAAGCAAGGCAAGGCAATTTTAGGCAAAGCAAGGCAAGTCAAATCCTGGCAAGGAAAATCCAGGCAGAGCAAATAGAGCCAAGGCAAGTCAAGGGAAATCAATGCAAGAAATGGCAAGAAAAATTCCGGCAAGTCAAATACAGGTCAGGAAAATACAGGTAAGGCAAATTCAAGAAAGGCAAATCAAGGCAAGACAATCCAGGCAAGGCAAGGCAAATCCAGGCAAGAATAGGCAAGAAAAATTCAGGCAGGGCAAATACAGGCCAGGCAAATGTAGGCAAGCAAGGCAAAACAAATCCAAGTAAGGCAATTCCAGAAAAGACAAGACAAGAAAAGGCAAATTCAAGCAAAACAAATCCAGGCACGGCAAGGCAAGGCAAGGCAAATCCCAGGAAGGTAAATCCAGGCAAGGCAAGGAAATGCAATTTCAGGCAGGCAAGGCAAGCCACATCCAGTAAAGCAAAGGCAAAGCAAATCCAGGCAAGGCAAATCCACCAAATACAAGTAAAGGCTAATCTTTCCAAGGCAAATCAAGGCAAGGCAAGGCAAATTCAGGCAGGTCAAGGCAATTGAAACCCAGGCAAGGCAAGTCAAGGCAAATCCCGGCAAGGAAGGCAATGCAAATTCAGGAAAGCAAAGCAAGGCTAATACAGGGAAGGCAAATCCATGCAAGGCAAGTAAAATCAAAACAAGGAAAATCTACCCAAGGCAAGGCAAGGTAAATCCAGGAAATGCAAATCCACTCAAGGCAAATCCAGGCAAGGCAAATTCTGGCAACGCAAGGCAAGGCAAATCCAGGCATGGCAAGGCAAAACAAATCCAGACAAGGAAAATCTAGGCAAGACAAATACAGTAAAGGAAAGTCAAGAAAAATCCAGGCAAGTCAATTACAGGCAAGACAAATCCAGCAAGAAACATCCAGGCAAGGCAAATCCAGGCAAAGCAAGGCAAGGCAAGGCAAGGCAAGGCAAGGCAAGGCAAGGCAAGGCAAATCCAGCAAGGCAAGGCAAGGCTAGGCAAATCCAGGAAAGACATATATAGGCAAGACCAATACAGGGAAAGAAAATCCAGGTAAAGAAAGGCAATACAACTTCAGGCAATCAAGGCAAGGTAAATCTAGGCAATGCAAATCCAGGCGAAAAAAATCCAGTCAATTCAAATTCAGGCAACGCAAGGAAAGGCAAATCCATGCAAGGCAAATATGGGCAAGGGAAATCCAGGCAAATTCAGGCCAAGCAAATTCAGGCAAGGCAAATGCAGACAAATCCAGGCAATTCTAGTCCAGGCAAGGTAAATCAAGGCAAATATCAACAAGAAAAATATAGGCAAGGCAAGGCAATGCCATTTCAGGCACAAAAGGCAAGACACATTCAGTAAACGAAAGGCAAAGCAAATTCATTCAAGGAAAATTCTGGCAAGACCAGGCAAGGCAAATGCAGAAAAGTCAAATCGAGGCAAAGCCAATCCAGGCAATGCAAATCCAGGCAAGGCAAAACAAGGCAAATCCAGGCACGTCAAATCCATGAAAGGCAAGTCAAAACTATTTCTATCAAGGCAAGGCAAGGCAAGGCAAGGCAAGTTCAGGCAAGAAAAATCAAGGCAAATCTCAGCAAGGCAAATCCTGGCAAGGCAAGGCAATGCAGGTTCAGGCAAGGAATGCAAGGGTAATCCAGACAAAACAACTCCAGGCAAGGCAAGACAAGGCAATTTCAGGCAAGGCAAGGTAAGGGAAATCCAGGCAAGGCAAATACAGGCAAGAAAAATTTAGACAAAAATATCCAGGGAAGGCAAGCAGGGCAAATCCAGGCAAAGCAAGGTAAGGCAAGGCAAATCCAGGCAAAGCAAATCCAGCCAAAACAAGAAAAGGCAAATCTATAAAAGACAAATTCAGGCAAGGCCAATACAGGCAAAGGAAAGGCATATCTAGGCAAGGCCAATACAGGCAAAGGAAAGGCATATCTAGGCAAGAAAAATCCAGGCAAGAAAAGGCAAGGAAAATCCAGGCAAGGCAAATACAAGCAAGACAAATTAAGGCATAAACAAATCCAGGGAAGGCAAGCAAGGCAATTCCAGGCAAAGCAAGGTACGGCAAGGCAAATCTAGGCAAAGCAAATCCAGCCAAAACAAGGCAAGGCAAATCCAGAAAAGACAAATCCAGGTAAGGCCAATAGAGGCAAAACAAATATAGAGAAGGCAAGGCAATGCAAATTCAGGCAAGCAAGGCAAGGCATATCCAATCAAGGCAAGGCAAGGCAAATCCAGGCAAGGCAAGGCAAAGCAAATTTAGGCATGTCAAATCCACGAATGTGAAGTACAGACTAATCCCGCCGAGGCAAAGCCAGGCATGGCAAGGCAAGGCAATGCAATTTCAGGCAAAGCAAGGCAAGGCGAATCCAGGCAAGAAAAATCAAGGCAAGGCAAATGCAGAGAAGGCAAGGCAAGGCATATCCAGGGCAGAAAAGGTAAGGAAAATTCAGGCAAATGAAATACAGGCCAGAAAAATACAGGCAAGGCAAATTCAGGAAAGACAAATTCAGGCAAGGCAAATTTAGGCAAGGCAAGGCAAGGCATGCAAATCCAGGAAAGAATAGGCAAGGAAAATTCAGGTAAAGCAAATACAGGCCAGGAAAATCCAGGCAAGGCAAGGCAAAACAAATACATGCAAGTAAATTCCAGGCAATAAAAGACAAGGCAAATCCAGGCAAGGCAAGGCAAATCCAGGCAAGGCAAGGCAAGACAAATTCAGGCAAGGCAAATTCAGCCAAGGCAAAGCAAGGCAAATCCAGAAAAGACAAATCCAGGTAAGGCCAATAGAGGCAAAACAAATATAGAGAAGGCAAGGCAATGCAAATTCAGGCAAGCAAGGCAAGGCATATCCAATCAAGGCAAGGCAAGGCAAATCCAGGCAAGGCAAGGCAAGGCAAATCCAGGCAAGGCAAATCCAGGAATGGCAAAACTAGAAAATGCAAATCTAGGCTAGGCAAGTAAAATTTAGACAAGGTTAATCCAGGCAAGCCAAAGCAAGGAAAATCCAGGCAAGGAATGGCAAGGCAAATCCAGGCAAGGCAAATCTAGGCAAGGCAAAACCAGGTAAGGCAAGGCAAGGCAAAACCAGGCAAGGCAAAACCATGCAAGGCAAATCCATCAAAAACAAAACAAAGCAAATCCAGGAAAGTCAAATCCACCAAAGGCAAGTCAAGGCTAATCCCGACAAGACAAATCCAGGATAGACAAGGCAAATTTAATTCAGGCATGGCAAGGCAAGTCAAGTCCAGGAAAGTCAAGTCAAGGTAAATCCCAGCAAGGCAAATCCAGGAAATCCAAGGCAATGCAAATTCAGGCAAGCAAAGTAAGGCAAATCCAGGCAAGGCAAATCCAGGAATGGCAAAACAAGAAAAATCTGGGCAAGGCAAACAAAGGCAAGGAAAATCTGGGCAAATAAAATCCAGGCAAGACAAATTCTGGCAAGGCACGGTAAGGCAAGTCCATGCTAACCCCGGCAAGAAAAGGCAAGGAAAATCCAGTCAAGGAAAATCCAGGCAAGGCACATCCAGGCGAAAGAAAATTTGTGCAAGGCAAATCCAGGTAAGGCAAGAAAAAGCAAGACAAATCCTGGCAAAGCAAATCCAGCCAAGGCAAGCCAAGGCAAATCCCAAAAAGATAAATCCAGGCAAGGCCAATCCAGGCAAAGCAAATCCAGGAAAAGCAAATTCAGGTAAAGCAAGGCCATGCAATTTCAGGCAAGCTAGCCAAGGCAAATCCAGGCAAGACAAATCCGGTCAAGGTAAGGCAAAGAAATTCCAGACAAGGCAAATCCAGGCTAGTCAAATCAAGGCAAATTTAATCAAGTCAAATCCATGAAAGACAAGTCAAGGCTAATTCCACCAAGGCAAATCCAGGCAAGGCACGCAAGGCAAATTCAGGCAAGGCAAGGCAAGGCAAATCCAGGCAGAAAAAAACCCAGGTAAGGCAAGGAAAGACAAATCAAGGCAAAAACAGGCAAAAATATCCAGGCAAGGCAAATACAGTCAAGGCAAATCCGGGCAAGAAAAATCCAGGCAAGGCAAATCCAGGCAAGGTAAGCCAAGGCAAATCCAGAAAACACAAATTTAAGGAAGGCCAATACAGTCAAAACAAATCCAGGGAAGGCAAGGCAATGCAAATTCAGGCAAGCAAGGCAAGGAAAATCCAGTTAAGGCAAGGCAAGGCAAATCCAGGCAATTAAAGTAAAGAAATATAAAGGAAGAAAATTCAGGCAAGGCAAATCCTGGCAAGGCAAGGTAAGCAAATCCAAGGAAGGCAAATCGCGGCAAATCTAGGCAAAGTAAATTAAGGCAGAGCAAATTCAGAAAAATCCAGGCAAATCCAGGCAAGACAAATCCAGGCAAGTCCAGACTAGGCAAGTCAAGGCAAATTCCAGAAAGAAATATTTAAGCAAGGCAAGGTAATGCAAATTCAGAAAAGCAAGACAAGGCAAATCCAGGCAAGGCAAGGCAAGGCAAAGCAAATTGATCCAAGGCATATCCAGGTAAGGCAAATCCAGGCAAGACAAGACAAGGCAAATACAGAAAATGCAAATCCAGGCAGGGCAAGGCAAATCCTCCCAAGGCAAAGCAAGGCAAATTGAGGCAAGGCAATTTCATGCAAGACAAGACAACGCAAATCCAGGCAAAGCAATACAGGAAAGGCAAGGCAAGGGCAATCCAGGCAAGGCACATCCATGCAACTCAAGGCAAGGCAAATCCAGGGGATGCAAATCCAGGCAAGGCAAGGCAAGGCAAATCTAGCCAAGGCAAGGCAAGGCAAATATAGGCAAGGCATGGCAAGGCAAATTCATGCAAAGCAAATTTAGGCAGGGCAAGGCAAGGCAAATTCAGACAAAGCAAATCTAGGCAAGGCAAGGCAAGACAAGGCAAACCCAGGCAAGGCAACTCCTGGCAAGGCAAAACAAGGCCAATCCAGGAATGGCAAATCCAGGCACAGCAATGCAAAAAAAAACTAGGCAAAAGAAATTTCGGCAAAAAGGCAAGGCAAATCCAGGCACAGCAATGCAAAGAAAATCCAGGCAAAAGAAATTCTGGCAACAAGGCCAGGCAAATCAAGGCAAGGTAAGGCCTGGCAAATCCAAGCAAGGCAACGGAAGGTAATGCAGACAATGAAATCAAGGAAAGACAAGGCAAGGCAAATTCAGGTAAGGCAAATTTAGACGAGGCAAATCAAGGAAGGCCAGTCAAGGCAACTGCAGGAAACGCAATTCCAGGCACGACAAGGCAAAGCAAATCCAGGCAATGCAAATTAAGGCAAAACAAAAAAAAGCAAATCCAGGTAAGGCAAATCCAGGAAAAGGAAGGCAAAAGAATTCCACGCAATGCAAGGAAAGGCAAATTTAGGCAAGGAACGGGAAGGGAAATTCACACAAGTCAAGTCAAGGCAAATAAAAGAAAAATAAATCTAGGCAAATCAAGCAAGGAAAATAGAGGCAAGACCAAGCACGTAAGGCAACACAAGGCAAATCCAGGCAAGGCAAGACAAGGCAAATCCATGGAAGACAAATCCAGGCTAGACAAAGAAAGGAAAATTCCGGCAAGGCAAATACACCCAAGGCAAGGAAAGGCAAATCCAGGCAAGGCAACCAAGACAAATCCAGAAAAGTCAAATCCAGGCAAGGCAAGGCAAGGCAAATAAAGTGATGGCTAATCCACTTAAAACAACAGAAGGCAAATGCAGGCAATGTAAATCCATGCAAGGCAAGGGAAAACAAAACCAGTCAAAAAAAATCCAGGCAACGCAAGGCAAGGCAAATTTAGGCAAGGCAAGGCAAATCAAATCCACGCAATGCAAATCCAGGCATGGCAAGGCAAAGAAAATCCAGGCAAGAAAAATCCAGGGGTGACAAGGTAAGGCAAATTCAGACAAGGTAAGGCAAGTAACGGTACGGCAAGACTAAACCAGGCAAGAAAAATTCTTGCAAGGCAAGGCAATACAAATCTCAGCAAGGCAAATCCAGACAATGCAAGGCAAGGCAAGTCCAGGCAAAACAAAGAAAGCAAAATCCAAGCAAGACAAATCCAGGAAACGCAAGGCAAGGCAAATCTAGGAAAGGAAATGTAAGGCAAATCCAAAAATGGCAAATATAGTCATGGCAAGGCAAGGCAAATCCAAGCAAGACAAATCCATGCATGGCAAGGCAATAGAAATTCAGGCAAGGCAAGTCTTGGAAAGACAAGGCAATGCAAATCCAAGCAAGGCTAATTCAGGCAAGGTAAGGCAAGGCAAATTCAGGAAAGGTAAATCCATGCAAGGCAAGGGAAGTCAATTCCAGGGAAGGCAAATCCAGGCACGAGAGGCAAAGGAAAATCTAGACAAGGCAAGGCAAGGCAAATCCAGGCAAAAAACGAAAAGGCAAGAAAAGGAAAGGCAAATCGAGGCAAAAAAGGTAAGAAAAATCCAGGCAAGGCAAATTCAGGCAAGGCAAAGTGAGGCAAATGCATGCAAAGTAAATCCAGACAAGGCAAAGCAAGGCAAATACAGGGAAGGCAAATACAAGCAAGGCAAAACAAGAAACATACATGCAAGGCAGGGAAAGGCAAACTGAGTCAAGGCAAATTCACGTAAGGCAAACCAAGGCGAATTCAGGCAAGGCTAATCAAGGAAAGGCAAATTAAGGAAAAACAAGGTAATACTATTTCAAGCAAGGCAAATCCTGGCAAGGCAAGTCAAGGCAAATCCAGGCAACATAAATCCAGGCAAAGCAAGAGAAGGCAAATTTAGGCAGGGATAATTCATGCAAGGCATAGCATGGCCACTCCAGGCAAGGCAAATCCAAGTAAGGCAAGTAAAGCAAATCCAGGCAAGAAAAGGCAAGCAAATCAAGGCAAGGCGTATTCATCAAAGACAAATCAAGGCAAATGCAGGCAAGGCAAAACAAGGCAAATTCAGGCAATGCAAATTCTGGCAAGAAAAATCAAGGCACATCCAGGCAAGGCAAATCCAGCCAATTCAATGCAAACAAATTCAGGCATGGCAAATTCAGACGAGGCAAGGCAAAAAAAATGCGGTCCAGGAAAGGCAAGGCAAATCCAAGAAAGGCAAGGTAAGGCAAATCCAGCCAAGGCAAATTTAGGCAAGGCAAGGCAAATCCATGTAAGACAAGGAAAGTCAAATACAGGCAAGTCAAATCTAGGCAAGGCAAATCCAGGAAAGGCAAGGTAAGGGAAATTCAGAAATTACAAATCCAGCAAGATAAGGCAAGGCCAATCCAGGCCAGGCAAATCCCGGCAAGACAAAGCAAACCATATCCAGGAAAGGCAAATCCTGGCATGGCAAAGCAAAGAAATCCAGGCAAGACAAATCCAGCGAAGCCAAGGTAAAACAAATCTAGGCAAGGTAAAACAAGGCAAGGCAAGGCAAGGCAAGGGAAATCCAGGAAATTCTAATCCAGGCCAGGTTAGGCAAGGGAAATCCAGGGAAGTCAAGGCATGGCAAATCCAGACAAGGCAAATCCAGGCACGCAAGGTAAAGCAAATCCAGGCAAGGCAAACCAAGGCAGGGTAAGGCAAGGCAAACACAGGCAAGGCAAGGCAAGGAAAATACAGGCAAGGAAAATCCTGACAAGAAAAATTCAGGCAAAACAATACAAGGCAAATTCATTCAAGGCAAATCTAGGCTAGGCAAGGCAAGAATAATACTGCCAATGCAGGGCGTGGCAAACCCAGGCAAGGCAAATCCAGGCAAGACAAGGTAAGGTAAATCCAGAAAATGCAAATCTAGGCAGAGCAACAAATGGCAAATCCAGGCAAAGCAAATCCAGGCAAGTCAAGGCAGGGCAAGGCGAATCCAGGCAAGGCAAGTCTGGCAACGCAAGGCAAGGGAAATCCAGGCAAGGCAATTCCAGGTAAGATAAGGCAATACAAATCCAGACAAGGCAAATCTACTAAGGCAAGGCAAGAGCAATCCAGGCAAGGCACATCCAAGCAAGTTAAGGCAAGGCAAATACAGGGAAGGCAAATTCAGGCAAAACAAGGCAAAAGGAAAAACAAGACAAATTCAGGCAAGGCAAATCCTGGAAAGCCAAGGAAAGGCAAATCCAAGCAAGGCAAATCTAGGCAAGGCAAGGAAAGGCAAATGCAGGCAAGGCAAACCCTGACAAGGATAAACAATGCAAATTCAGGCAAGACAAATCCAGGCACGGCAATCCAAAATCAATCCAGGTAAAACAAATGCAGGCAAAGCAAGGCAAGGCAAATCAAATCAAGGCCAGGAAAATCAAGGCAAAGCAAATAGAGGCAAGGCAAGGCATGGCACATCCAGGCAATACAAGGAAAGGCAAATTTAGACAAGGCAAATCAAGGAAGGCAAGGCAAAACAAATCCAGGCAAGGAAAATCCAGGCACAGCAATGCAACACAAATCCAGGAAAGGTAAATTCGGGCAAAGAAAGGTAAGGCAAATATAGGCAAAGAAAATCCCGTCAAAGCAAGGCAAAATAAATCCCGACAAGGCAAGGAAAGGCAAATCCAGGCAAGGCAAATCCAGGCAAGGCAAGGAAAGGTAAATCTAGGCAAAGCAAATCCAGACAAGGAAAGGCCAGGCAAATCCAGGCAAGGCAGGGCAAGGCAACTTCGAGCAAGGCAAATAAAGGCA
>JAPYYA010000943.1:28310-38449 GCA_028533165.1 Leontopithecus rosalia
ACATGGGAAGGCAAGATAAATCCAGGAAAGGCAAGGTCAGGCAAATCAAAGCAAAAAAAATCCAGAAAACGCAAGGCAAGAAAAATTCAGGCAAGGCAAATCCTGGCAAAAAAGGTAAAGTAATGCAAATCCAGGCAATATAAATCACAGCAAGGCAAGAAAAGGCGAATTTAGAAAAGGCAAATCAAGGAAAGAAAAAAAGGCAAATCAAGGCAAGGCTAATTTAGGCGAGGCAGGGCAAGGCAAAGAAAATCACTCAAGACAAATCCAGGCAATGCAAGTTAAGGCAAGACCAAAAAAAGCAAATCCAGGCAAGGCAAGTCGAGGAAAGGGAAGGCATGCCAAATCCAGGCAATTCAATGCAAGGCAAATTTAGGCAATTCAGTGCAAGGCAAATGCAGGCAAGGCACTTCACGGCAAATAAAGGGAAGTCAAACCCAGGCAAAACAAGGCAAGGCAAATGCACGCAAGGCAAATCCAGGCAAGGAAAGGCAATCAAAATTAAGCAGGGCAAAACCAGGGAAGGCAAGGCACGGCAAATCTGGGCAAGGCAAATACAGGCAAGGCAAGCCAAGGTGAATCTAGAAAAATCAAATCCAGGCAACGCAAGGCAAGGAAACCCAGGCAAGCCAAATCCAGGCAAAGAAAGGCTAAGCAAATTTAGGCTAGAAAAAGCAAGGCAAATCCAGGCAAGGCAATTCAACACTAATCTAGGTAAGGCAAATCCAGGCAAGGCAAGGCAAAACAAGAAAAATCCAGGCAAGACAAAAAAGGAAAATTCAGGTAAGGCAAATACACCCAAGGCAAGGAAAGGCAAATCCAGACAAGGCAACACAAAGAAAATCCAGACAAGTCAAATCTTGGCAAGGCAATTTCAGGCAAGGCAAATAAAATGTAGGCAAATCCAAACAAAACAAGGAAAGGTACAAGCAGACAAAGGAAATTCATGCAAGTCAAAACTATTCAGGAAAAATCCAGGCAAGGCAAGGGAAGGCAAATCTAGGCAACGAAAAGCAAGGCAAATCTAAGCAAAGTAAGGCAAGGCAAGGCATGGCAAATCCAGGTAAATAAATTTCAGAAAAGGGAAGGGAAGACAAATACACGCAAGGCAATCAAAGGCAAGAAAAGGAAAGGCAAATCCAGGCAAGGCAAGAGAGTCAAAAATCCAGGCAACGTTAATCCAGGCAAGGCAAGGCAACACAAATCCAGGCAAGGCAAATATGGGCAACGCAAGGCAATGCACATCGAAGGAAAACAAAGGCAGACAAAATGAGGCAAGGGAAATCCAGGCAAGGCAAATCTAGGCAAAGTAGATTCAGGCCAGGCAAGACAAGGCAAATTTATTCAAGGCAAACTCAGCAAGGCAAGGAAAGGCAAATCCAGGCAAGTCAAGGCAAGTCAAATCCAGAAAACCTAAGTCCAGGCAAGGCAAATCCAGGCATGGCAAGGGATATCCACAGAAGGCAAATCAAGGCAAAGTAATGCAAGGCAAATCCAGGAAAGGCAAATCCAAACAAGGCAATGTACGGCAAATCTAGGCAAAGCAAGGCAAGGCAAATCCAGGCAAGACAAATCCAGGCAAGGCAAGGCAAGGCAAATCCAGGCAAGGCAAGTAAAAGCAAATCCTGGCAAGCCAAATCCAGGCAATGAAAGGCAAGGCAAATCAGGGCAAGGCAAGGCAAATCAGGGCAAGGCAAGGAAAAACAAATCTAGGTAAAGCAAATCCATGCAAGTCCAATACAGGCATGGCAAGGCAAATCCAGGGAAGGAAAATCAAGAAAAGTCAATGCTAGGCAAATCCAGAAAAGTCAAATCCAAGCAGAGCAAGGCAAGTCACATCAAGGCAAGGCAAATCCAGGCAAGGTAAGGCAAGGCAAATCCAGACAGGGCAAATCAATGCAAGGCAAAGCAAGGCAAACAAAGGCAAGGAAACGCATATACAGGCAAGACAAATCCAGGCAAGGCAAGGTAAATCCAGGTAAGGCAAATACACGCAAGTCAAGTTAAAGCAAATCCGGGCAAAGCAAATTCAGGCAACAAAAGGCAAGGCAAATTCAGGCAAGGCAGGGCAAGGCAACTTCGAGCAAGGAAAATATAGTCAAGGCAATGGAAGGCAAATCTTGGCAAGGCAAATTTAGGAAAAGCAACTCAAGTCAAAACCAGGCAAAGGAAATCCAGGAGAGGCAAGGCACGACAAATCCAGGCAATGTAAGGAAGGCAAATCCATGAAAGGCAAGGGAAGGCAAATCCAGGCAAGGCAAATCCAGTCAAGGCAGGCAAGACAACTTTGGGCAAGGGAGGGAAAGGCAACTTTGGGCAGGGCAAATCCAAGCAAGTCAAGGCAAGGCAAGGCAAGGCAAGAAAAATCCAGGTAAGAAAATTTCAGGCAAGGCAAGGAAAATTCAGACAATGCAAGCAAGGCGAATCCAGGACAGGCAAGTCAAGGCAAATACATGCAAGGCAAATGCAGGCAACCCAGGGTAATGCAACTTCAGGCAAGGCAAATCCAGGCAAGGCGAATCCATGCCAGGCAATGCAAGGCAAATTAAGGCAATGCAAATCCAGCCAAGGCAAGGCAAGGCAAATTTAGACCAGGCAAATCCAGGCAAGTTAGGGAAGGCAACTTTAAGCAAGGAAAATAAAGGTACAGCAACGCAAGGCAAATCCAGGGAAGGCAAAGCAAGGCAAATCCAGGCAAGGCAAAGGAAGACAAATGAAGACAAGGCAAATACAGACAAGGCAAGGCAAGGTATATACAGGCAAGGCAAGGCAAGGTAAGGCAAGAAAAATTGATTTAGAACAAATCCAGGCAAGGCAAGAAAAGGCAAATCCAGGCAAGGCAAATTCAGGCAAGGAAAGGCAAGGCATATCTAGGCATGGAAGGGCAAGTCTTATCCAGGCAAGGCAAGACAAGGCAAATGGACGCAAGGCAAATGCAGGCAAGTGAAGTTAAGGCAAATCCAGGCAAGGAAAATGAATGCATGGAAAGTTAAGGTAATGCCAATCCAGGCAAACCAAATCCAGGCAAGTCAAGATGAGGCAAATCCAGAAAAGCAAATTCAGGACAATCAAGGAAAGGCAAAAAATGTCAAGGCAAATCCAGGCATGGCAAGGCAAGGCAAATCCAGGAAAGGCAAGACAAGACAAATTCAGACAAGGCAAAACCCGGTAAGACAAAGCAGAACAAATTTAGGCAAGTCAAATATCGGCAAGGCAAAACAAGGCAAATTCAGGCAAAGCAAATGCAGGCAAGGCAAGATAAGGCAAATCCAGGAAAGGCAAATCCAGGCAACGCAAGGGACAGAAAATTCACTCAAGGCAAACCCAGGCAAACTAAGGAAAGGCAAATCCAGGCCAGGCAACGCAAGTCAAACTCAGGCAACGTAAATCCAGGCAAGGCAAGGCAAGACAAATCTAGGCAAGGAAAATCCAGGCAAGGGAACACAAGGCAAATCCGGAGAAAACAATTCAAGCCAAACAAAGCAAGAAAAATACAGGCAAGGCAAATCCTGGAAAGGCAAGACAATGCAAATACAGGCAAGGCAAATTGAGGCATGGCAAGGCAAATCCAGGGAAGGCAAATTCAGGCTAGGCAAATTCAGGCAATGCAATGCAAGGCAAGTCTAGACAAGGCAAGGTAAGCAGATTCACACTAGGCAAGGAAAGGCAAATTCCAGCAAGACAAATACAGGCAAGACAAGCAAGGCCAATCCAGGCAAGACAAATCCAGGCAAGGCAAGGCAAGGCAAATCCAGGTAATGAAAAGCAAGGCAAATCCAGGCAACACAAATTCAGATGAGGCAAGGCAAGGCAAGTCAAGAAAAATTAAGGCAAGGCAAATCCATGCAAGGCAAGGGAAGGCAAATTCAGGCAAGGCAAAGAAAGGCAAATCCAGGCAAGTCAAATGCAGCCAAGGCAAGGAAAGGAAAGGCAAATTCAGGCAAGCAAGACCAGGCAAATCTTGGCAAGGTAAAGAAAGGCAAATCCAGGCACGAAAAGGCAAGGCATATCCAGGAAAGGGAAGGAAAGGAAAGGAAAATCGAGGCAATGAAAATCCAAGCGAAAAAAAAAGGCAAGGTAATGCAAATCTATGCAAAACAAATCCAAGCATGGCAAGGCAAGGCAAATTCAGGTAAGCAAATCCAGAAAAAAAAGTCAAGGCAAATAAAGACAAGACAAATCCAGACAGGGCAAGGCAAGGCAAGGCAAATTCATGAGTGGCAAATCCAGGTAAGACATGGAAGTTCAAATCCATTCATGGCAAACCAAGGCAAGGCAAGGAAAGGCAAATCCAGGCAAGGCAAGAAAAGTCAAACCCAGACAACGTAAATCTAGGCAAGGTAAGGCATGACAAATCCAGAGATGGCAAATCCATGCAAGACAAGACAAGGCTAATCCTGGGAAAACAAATCCTGGCAAAGCAAATCCAGGCAAAACAATGCAAGGCAGATACATGCAACGCAAATTCAGGCATGGAAAACAAATCCAGAGCAGGCAAATCCAGGTAATGGAATGCAAGGCAAATCCAGGAAAGGCAAATCCAAGCAAAGCAAAGCAAGGCAAATCCAAGCAAAGCAAAGCAAGGCAAATCCAGGCAAGGCAAGCCAAGGCAAATCCAAGCAAGGCAAACCCAGGCAAGACAAGACAAGACAAGGCAAGACAAATCCAGGCAAGGAAAGGCAATGCAAGGCAATGTAAATCCAGGTAAGTGAAAGCCTGGCAAGGCACAATAAAGCAAATCCAGTCAAAGCAAATCCATGCAAGGCAAGGCAAGGCAAATCCATTCAAGTCAGGGCAAGGCCACTTTGAGCAAGGCCAATAAAGGCAAGGTAACCCAAGGCAAATCCGGGAAAGGCAATAAAGGCAAGGCAACTCAAGGCAAATCCAGGAAAGACAAATTCAGGGAAGGCAAGGCAAGGCAAAGCAAGGCAAATTCAAGCAAGGCAAGCCAAGCCAATCCAGGCGAGGCAAAATCCAGTGAAGGCACAGCAAGGCATATCCATGCATGGCAAATTCAGGCAAGGCAAGGCAAGACAAATCCAGGCGAGGCAAATCCAGAAAAGGCAAAACAATGCATATCCAGGCAAGGCAAGGCAAGGCAAATCCAATTAAGGCAAAGCAAGTCCAATCAACGCAAGGCAAGGCAAATCCAGGCAAGTGAAATCCAGGTTATTCAAGGCAAGCCAAATCCAGGCAACACAAATCCAGTCAAGGCAAGACAAGGCAAATAAGAGCACGGCAAATCCAGGCAAGGCAAGCCAAAACAAATCCAGGCAAGGCAAGGCAACAAAACCAGGCAAGGTAAGGCAAGGCAAATCCACGCAGGGAGATCTAGGCAAGGCAAGGCAAGGCAAACCCAGGCAAGGCAAATCCAGTTAAGGGAAGACAAGGGACATCTAAGCAAGGCAAGCAAGGCCAATGCAGGCGAGGCAAATCCAGGGAAGGCAAGGTAAGTCATATTCAGGCAAATCAAGGCATGACAAATCCAGGCGAGGCAAATCCAGAAAAGGCAAGGCAATGCATATCCAGGCAAGGCAAGCCAAATCCAGGAAAGGCAAGGCAAGTGAAATCCAGGTAAGGCAAGGCAAGCCAAATCCAGGTAATGCAAATCCTGGCAAGGCAAGACAAGGCAAATAAGAGCAAGGCAAATCCAGGCAAGGCAAAGAAAGGCAAATCCAGGCAATGCAAGGCATCTCAAATCCAGGCAACGTAAATCCAGGCAAGGCAAGTCAAGACAGATCCAGGCAAGGCAAATCCAGGCATGGCAAGGCAAGGCAAATACAGGGAAAACAAACCAGGCAAAACAAGGCAAGGCAAAAATAGGCAAATACTGGCAAGGCAAATTCAGGCATAGCAAGGCCAATCCAGGGAAGGCAAATACAGGGAAGGCAATGGAAGACAAATTCAGAAAACGTAAATCCATGCGAAGCAAGACAAGCAAATCCAAGCCAGGGAAGGCAAGTCAAGAAAAGGCAAATCCAGGAATGGCAAATTCAGGAAAAGCAAAGCAAGGAAAATCTAGGTAAGGCAAAGCAAGGTAAATCCTGGTAGGAAAAATCGAGTCAAGACAAGGCAAAGCAAATTCAGGCAAGGCAAAAAAAAGCAAATTTAGGCAAGCATGGCAAGGCAACTTATAGCAAAAAAATAAAGGCAAGGCAACGCAAGGCAAATTCGGGCAAGGCAAATCCAGACAAAGCAACTCAACGCAAATCCAGGGAATGAAAATCCAGGAAAGGAAAGGAAAGGAAAATCCAGGCAATTTAAGCAAGGCAAATCCAGGCAAGGCAAGGCAAGGGCAATCCAGGCAAGGCAGGGCAAGGCAAATCCAGGGAAGGAAATGAAAGGAAAATCCATGCAAAGCAAATCCAGGCAAGGCAAGGCAAGGCAAGGCAAATCCAGGCATGGCAAGGCAAGGTAAGTCCAGGCAACACAAGGCAAGTCAAGGAAAATCTATTTAAGGCAAACCCAGGAAAGGTAAGAAAAGGTAAATCCAGGCAAGACAAATCTAGGCAATGCAAGGCGAGGCAAATCCAGGCAATGCAAGGCAAGATAAAGCCACGTAAGGCAAATCCATGCAAGGCAAGGCAAGGCAAGGAAAATCCATTTAAGGCAAATTCAGGCAAGGCAAGAAAATGCAAATTTAGGCAAAACATGGCAAGGCAACTTGGAGCAAGGCAAATAAAAACAAGGCCACACAATTCAAATTCGATCAAGGCAAATCCAGGCAAGGCAACTCACGACAAATCCAGGCAAGGCAATTCCAGGCTAGGTAATGCAAGGCAAATCCAAGAATTGCAAGCAAGGCAAATACAGGCAAGGGAAGGCATTGCAAATCCAGGCCAGGCAAATCAAGGCAAGGCAGGGCAAGGCAACTTCGGGCAAGGCAAAACCAGGCAAAACAAGGCCAGTCAAATCCACACAAGGCAAATTCAGGCATACAAGGCAAGGCAAACCCAAGCAAGGCAAGGCAAAGCAAACCCAGGCAAGGCAAATACAGTCAAGGCAAGGCACGTCAAATCCAGAGCAGGCAAGGCAAGACCAATTCAGGCAAGAAAGAACAAGGCAAGGCAAGGCAAAGCAAATGAAATCAAAACAAACACAGGAAAGAAAAGGCAATGCAAATCCAGGCAAGACAAATCCAGGCAAGGCAAGGAAAATCCAGGCAAGGAAAATCTAGGGAAGACAAGAAAAGGCAAATCCAGGAAAGGAAAATTCAGGCAAGGCAAGGGAAGCACATAGAGGCAAGGACAGAAAAGGCAAATTCATGCAGGGCAAATTCAGGCAAGGGAAATACAGTCAATACAAGAAAAGGCAAATCAAGGCAATGCAAGGGAAAATAAATGCAGGCAAAAAAAATCAAAGCAAAGCAAGGAAAGGAAAATCCAGGAAAAGCAAATTTAGGTAAGACAAGACAAGGCAAATCCAGGCAAGGCAAAGCAAGGAAAGACAAACCCAGGCAAAGCAAATCCAGGCAAGGCAAGTCAAGCAAATCCAGGAATAGCAATGCAAGAAAAATTTTGGCAACAAAAATCCAAGAAAGGTAAAAGGAGGCAAATACAGGCAATGAAATTCCAGGAAAGGCAAGAAAAATCCAGGCAAAACAAGGAAAGGCAAATTAAGACCAGGCAAGGCAAGGGAAGTCCAGGCAAGGCAAATCCAGGCAAGGCAAGGTAAGGCAAATCCAGCCAAGGCAAATCCCAGCAAGGCAAGCAAGGCCAATTCAGTTGAGGTAAATACAGGGAAGAAACAGCAAGGCATATCAAGTCAAGGCAAATTCAGGCAAGGCAAGGCAAGACAAATCCAGGCGAGGCAAATCCAGGGAAGGCAAAGCAATGTATACAGATAAGGAAAATTCAGGCAAGGCAATGTGAACCAAATACAGGCAAGGCGGTTCCTGGCAAGGCAAGTCAAGGTCAATCCAGGCAAAACAAGGCAAGGCAAACCCAGCCAAGTCAAATCCAATCAACACAAGCAAGGTAAATCCAACCAAGGCAAGTCAAGGAAAATCCAGGTATCGCAAGGCAAGCCAAATCCAGGCAATGCAAATCCAAAGAAGGCAAGGCAAGACAAGGCAAATATGAGCAAGGCAAATCCAGGCAAGGCAAGGCAAAACAAATCCAGGCAAGGCAATGCTACCAAGTCCACACAAGGAAAGGCAAGGCAAATACAGGCAATGGAAATCCATGTAAGGAAAGGCAAGACAAATTCAGGCAAAGCTAGGCAAGGCAAATTCATCCACGGCAAATCAAGCCAAGGCTAATCCAGGCAAAGCAAGGCAAGGCAAATGCTGGCAAGGCAAATCCAAAGCAGACAAGGAAATGCACAACCAGGCAGAAAAAGTACAGGCAAGGCAAGGCAAGATAAATACTAAAAAGGCAATTACAGGCAAAATAAGGCAACGCAAATAAGGTAAGGCAATTGTAGGCAAGGCAAAGCAAGGCATGACAAGGCAAGGGAAATCCAGCCAAGACAAGGCAAGGCAAGGCAAAGCAAATCCAGACAAGAAAAGGCAAGGCAAATTCAGGCAAGGGAAGACAAGGCAAAGCAAATCCAGCAAGGCAAATCCAGGAAAGGCAAGGCAAAGCAAATCCAGCCAAGGAAAATCCAGACAAGGTAAGGAAAGGCAAATTCAGGCAAGGCAAATCCCAGCAAGGTAAGGCAATGCAAATCCAGGTGAAAAAAGGCAAGGAAATTGAAATTAAATCCAATCAAGGCAAGGCAAAACAAATCCTGGCAAGGCAAGGCAAGACATCTTCAGGCAAGAAAAATTCAGGCAAGGAAAGACAAGGCAAATCCAGTTAAAACAAAATCAGGTAAGGCAAGGCAAGACAAAGCAAGGTAAATCCAGGTCAGGTAAAGTAAAGCAAGGCAATGCATATCCAGGCAAGGCAAGTCCAGGCAAGTGAAGGCAAGGCAAAAGCAGGCAAGGGAAGGCAAAGAAAATTCAGGCATGGCAAGGCAAGGAAAATCCTGTCAACCCAAATCCAGGGAAGGCAAAAGAAGCAAATCATGACAATGCAACTCCATTCAAGGCAATGCAAAACAAACCAAGGAAACAAAAATCCAAACAAGGCATGCCAAGGCAAATTTAGACAAGGCAAATTTAGGCAAGGCAAATTCTGGCATGGCAATGAAAGGCAAATCCATGCATGGCAAATCTAGGCAATTCAAGGAAGGGCAAGGCAAGACAAATCCAGGCTAGTTATATGCAGGCAAAGCAATGCAAGTCAAGGTAAGGCAAGGCAAATGCAGGCAAGGTAAGGCCTTCACTTGCCTGGACATGCCTTGCCTGGATATGCGTTGCCTTGCCTTACTTTGCCTCACCTGGATTTACCTTGCTTTGTCTTGCATTGCCTTCCCTGGATTTGCCTTGCCTTTCCTGTTTTTTGTGTTGACTGGATTTGTCTTGCCTTTCCTTACCTGGATATTCCTTAACTGGATTTGTCTTGCCTTGCCATTCAAAAGAGATCCAAGATGGCTGACCACTAGCAGCTCAGGCTTGTTGCTCCCAGTCAAAGCGCAGAGAACGAGAGGACCCCACACTTTCAGACAAATCTTTCTTGTACAAGGACCAGGAGATTCCCAGGGGAGTAGCCCCACGGGTCACCAGCGTGAACCATGCAGTTGGCTCTGCAGTTTTGCCAGTGCCCCAGCACAGCAGTTCTTGGTGCAGAGTAAACAGGACTGGTTCCCCTTTTGGCCGACGTTTGCAGCTGATTGAAGAAGAAATTCAGGAGGGAAGCCAGACGGGAGACTCTTGGACAGAAAAGCACCAAGAATCTTGATGCTGCTGTTTTAGCTGGTGCAGTGGGTTGCTCACATTTCGGCCCTGGGAATTAACAAGTTGGACGTCCACTAAGAAACCTAATTTGAAAGTTGGTGATTACAAAGACGACAGATGGATATATTTACAAAGATGAGAAGAAACCAGCGTAAAAAGGCTGATAATATTCAAAATCAGAATGCCTCTCCCTCTATAGAGAATCACAGTTCCTCATCATCAGGGGAACAAGGCCTGATAAAAAACGAGTGCATTCCAATAACGGAATTAGGCTTCAGAGGGTGGATAATAAGAAACTTCTGTGAGTTAAAAGAACATGTTGTAGCCCAATGTAAAGAAACTAAGAACTTTGAAAAAA
>JAPYYA010000944.1:0-38416 GCA_028533165.1 Leontopithecus rosalia
TCCTGGGTTCAGGCAATTCTCCTGCCTCAGCCTCCCGAGTAGCTGGGATTACAGGCACGCGCCACCGGGCCCAGCTAATTTTTTGTATCTTTAGTAGAGACGGGGTTTCACTACGTTGACCAGGATGGTCTCGATCTGTTGACCTCGTGATCCACCCGCCTCGGCCTCCCAAAGTGCTGGGATTACAGGCTTGAGCCACTGCACCCAGCCGATTTGTCTTGAATGGATTTGTTTTCCCTTGCCTTGCCTGGAATTTCCTTTCGTGGATTTCCTTTTCTTGCCTTGCCTTGCCTTGATTTGCCTTTACTGCATTTGCCTTTTTTTGCCTTGAATGGATGGGCCTTGCCTGGATTTTCCTTGCCTAGATTTTCCTTGCCTTGCTTTGCCTGGATTTAAATTGCCCGGATCTGCCTTGCCTTGCTTTGCCTGGATTTAAATTGCCTGAATCTGCCTTGCCTTGCCTGAATTTCCCTTGCCTGGGTTTGCCTTGCATTGCCTTATTTTGCCTTGCCAGGATATGCCTTGCCTGGATTGGCCTTTCCTGGATTTGTCTTGCCTTGCCTGGCATGGATTTGCCTTGCCTGGATTTGCCTTGCCTTGCCTTGATTGGATATGCCTTGCCTAGTTTTGCCTTGCCTTGCCTTGACTAGATTTGCCTTGCCTGGATTGGCCTTGCCTTGCATTGCCTAGATTTGCTTTGCCTGGATTTGCTTTGCCTTGCCTTGCCTGGATTTGCCTTGTTGGATTTGCCTTGCCTTGCTTCCCTGTATTTGCCTTACCTTGCCTTGCCTTTCCTGGAATGCCTTCCCTGAATTTGCCTTGCCTTGGCTTGCCTTGCCTGTAGTTTCCTTGTCTCAATTTGCCTTAACTTGTCTTGAATTGCCTTGCCTTGCCTAAATTTGACTTGGCTGGATTTGTTTTGCCTTGACTTGTCTTGCCTGGATTTCCTTTGACTGGATTTGCCCTGCCTGTATTTGCCTTTACTTGCCTTGCCTGGAATTGCCTTGCCTGGATTTGCCTTGCATTGCATTTCCGTGATTTGCCATGACTGCATTTGCCTTGTTTTGCCTTACCTAAATTTGCCTTGAATTGCTTGCCTTGCCAGAATTTGCCTTGCCTAAATTTTTCTTGTTTTGATTTGCCTGGAATTGCCTTGGGTTGATTTGCCTTGCCTTGCCTTGTCTTGCCTTGATTTTCCTTGACTGCTTTTGCCTTGTTTTGCCTTGCATGGATTTGCCTTGGCTTGCTTGCCTTGCCTGTATTTGCCTTGACTTGTTTTGCCTGGATTTGAATTGCCTGCATCTGCCCTGCCTTGCCTTGCCTGGATTTGACTGGCCTTCGCTTGCCTGGATTTTTCTTGCCTGGGTTTGACTTGCAATGCCTTACCTTGCCTTGCCGAAATTTGCCTTGCCTGGATTTGTCTTGTGTTGCCTTGCCTTGCCTTGCATTGCCGTGCCTTGCCATGCCTTGCCTTGCCTTGCCTTAATTTGCCTTGCTTTGCCTTGTCTTGCCTTGCCTGGATTTGCCTTGCATTGCATTTTTCTGCCTTGCCTTGCATTACATTGCCTTGCCTGAATTAGCCTTGCCTTGTTTTTCCTGCATTTGCCATGCCTGGATTTGCTTTGCCTTGTCTTTCCTTACTGAATTTGCCTTGCCTTGCCTTGCCTTACTGAATTTACCTTGCCTTGCCTTTCTTTTTCTGGATTTGTCTTGTCTTTCCTTGTCTTGCCTTGCCTGAAATTTCCTTGCTTTGACTTGCCTCAAGTTGGCTTGCCTGGACTTCCTTGCGTTGCCCTTTTTTTCCTTGCCTTGCCTGGATTTGCATTGTCTTGATTTGCCTTGCCTTGACTTGTCCGGATTTGTATTGCCTTGACTTGCCTTGGCTTACCTGGATTTGCCTTGTCTTGCCTTGCATTACATTGTCTTGCCTGGATTTGCCTTGCCTTGACTTGCTTTTGCTTGCCTTGGCTCGGTTTAAATTACCTTGCCTGGATCTGCCTTGGCTTCCCTTGCCTTGATTTGACGTCCTGCCTTTACTTGCCTTTGCTGGATTTGCCTTCCCTGACCTTGCCTGGATTTGCCTTACCTTTCCTTGCTTGGATTTGCCTTGCCTAGATGTGCCTTTTCTTGACTTGCCTAGATTTGCCATGCCTGGATTAGCCTTCCCTTTTCCCGTCTGTATTTGACTTGCCTAGAATTGCCTTGCCTTGCTTTGCCAGGATTTGAATTGCCTGAAACTGCCTTGTCTTGCATTGCCTGTATTTGCCTTGCCTAGGTTGGACTTGGCTTGCCTTGCGTTGTTGGGATTTGCTTTGCCTGGTTTTGCCTTGTCTTGCCTTGCATAAATTAGCCTTGCTTGGATTTGCCTTGCGTGGCCATCCCTCTGTGAATTTGCCTTGCTTTGCCTGCCTTGCCTTGTCTGGATTTCCCTTGACTTTCATTGCCTAGCCTGGATATGCCTTGCCTGGATTTGCCTTGACTTGACTTGTCTCTGCTTGTTTTGGCCCTGTTTGCTTTGTCTTGCCTTCCCATGGTTTGTCTTGCCTAGATTTGTCTTGCCTTCCCTTGCCTGCATTTGCATTCCCAAGATTTGCCTGGCCTTTCCTTGCCTTGCCTAGTTTTGTCTTGCTTTGCCTTGACTGGATTTGACTTGGGTTGCCTTCATTGAATTTGCCTTGCCTGGATTTGCCTTACATTGCATTGCCTGGATTTGCTTTTCCTGGATTTGCTTCGCATTGCCTTGCCTGGATTTGCCTTGCCTTGCCTTGCCTGTATTTGCCTTTCCTTGCCTTGTCTTTCATGGAATGCCTTGCCTGGATTTGCCTTGCCTTTCCTTGTTTATTCTGGATTTCCCTTGCCTGTATTTGCCTTTCCTTACCTTGTCTTGCCTGGATTTTCCTTGCCTGGATTTGACTTACCTGAATTTGCCATACTTTGTCTTGCCTGGAATTGCCTTGCCTTGATTTGCCTCATTTAGCCTTTCCTTACCTTACCTGGATTTTCTTTTACTGGTTTTGCCTTGCCTTGCCTTGCCTTGCCTTGCCTGAATTTGCCTTGCCTTGCCTTGCCTTGCCTGGATTTTTCTTACCTGAATTTGCCTGCCTTGCAGGGATTTGCCTTGGCTAGCTTTACTTTGCCTGGATTTGAATTGCTCTGATCTCCCTTGCCATGGCATGCCTTGCCTTGTTCGGATTTGTCTTGCCTGGATTTGTTTTGCCTTGCCTGGCCTCCATTTGGTTTGCATGGATTTGCCTTGAATTGCCTTGCCTGTATTTGCCTTGCCTAGATATGTCTTGCCTTATTTTACCTGGACTTGACTTGCTTGGATTAGGCTTGCCATGTTTTGTCTGAATTTGCCATCCCTGGATTTGCCTCTCCCTGCCTTTCCTTGCCTTGCATTTTCTTGTTTTTTTCTGGATTTGACTTGCTTGCCTTGCATTTCCTTGCATTTACTGGATTTCCCTTCCCTTGCTTTCCTTGCCTTGCCTTGCTAGAATTTGCCTTGCCTTTTCTTGCCTTTTCTGGATTTGCCTTGCCTTGCCTTGCCTGGATTAGCCTTGCATTGCATTGCCCTGCCTTGCTTTGCCTTACATTGCCATGCCTGGATTAGTCTTGCCTTGTTTTTTCTGCATTTGCCATGTCTGGATTTGCCTTGCCTTGCATTTACATATTGAATTTGCCTTTCCTTGCCTTGCCTTCCCTGGATTTGCCTTATCTTGCTTTGCCTTTCCTGGATTAGCTTGTGCGGATTTGCATTGCTTTGCTTGTTGTGCCTGGATTTGCCTTGCGTAGATGTTCCTTGCCTTGCGCTGCCTTGCCACACCTGGATTTGTCTTGCCTTGCTTTGCCTTGCCTGGATTTGCCTTGCCTTGTCTGGATTTGCCTTGCCTTGCCTTGCCTTGACCTTCCTGGATTTGCCTTGCGTGGATTTGCATTGACTTTTCTTACGTTGTCTTGATTTGCCTTGCCTCGATTTGCCTTTCCTTTCCTTGCCTTGTTTGGATTGGTTTTGACTGGATTTTTCCTGCCTTGCCTTGCCTGAATTTGCCTAACCTAGAATAGCCTTGCCTTCCTTTGCCTGGATTAGAATTACCCGAAACTTCCTTGCCTTGCCTTCCCGGATTTGCCTTGCCTGGATTTGCATTTTCTTGCCTTGCTTTGCTTTGCTTTGCCTGGATTTGCATTGCCTTGCATTGCCTGGATTTTTTTGGTCTGTATTTTCCTTGCCTGTATTTTCCTTGCCTTGCCTTGCCCTTTCTGGATTTGCCTTGCATGGATTTGCATTGACTTTCCTTTTTTTGTCTGGATTTGCCTTGCCTGGATTTGCCTTACCTTTCCTTGTCCTGTTTGGATTTGTTTTGACTGAATTTTTCTTGCCTTGCCTTGCCTGGATTTCCCTTGCCTTGCCTTGCCTTGCCTGGATTTGCCTTGCCTAGAATTGCCTTGCCTTGCCTTGCCTGGATTTGCCAGGCCTATATTAGCATTGCCTTGCCTCGCCTAAATTTGCCTTGCGTGAATTTGCTTGCCTTGCTTTGCCTGGGTTTGCCTTGCCTAAATTAGCCTTGCCTTGCCTGGCCTGGCCTGGATTTTCCTTGCCTGCATTTGCTTTGCCTTGCCTTGTATTTCCTGAATTGCCTTGCCTGGATTTGCCTTTCCTTGGCTTCCCTTGCCTAAATTTGCCTTGCCTGGAGGTGCTTTGCCTGGATTTGTCCTGCCTTGCCTTGACTTGGCTTGAATGCATTTGCCTTGTTTTGCCTAGCATGGATTTGCCTTGCATTGCTTGCCTTGCTTGGATTTTCCTTGCCTGGGTTTGCCTTGCATTGCCTTACCTTGCCTTGCTGGGATTTGCCTTGCCTGAATTTGCCTTGCGTTGCATTGCCTTGCCTTGCCTTGCATTGCCTTGCCTTGCCTTGCCTGAATTTGCCTAGTCATGCCTTGCATTGTCTCGATTTGACTTTCCTGTATTTGCCTCTCCTGCCTTGCCCTGACTGGATTTGCCTTTCCTTGCCTTGCTTTGCCAGGATTTACCTTGGCTGGATTTGCATTCCCTTGCCTTGCCTTGCCTGGATTTGTCTTGCCTTCCCTTGGCTTGCCTTCCCTTGACTTTACTGGATTTGACTTGCCCAGATTTGTCTTCCCTTACATTGCTTTGCCTTGAGTTTCCTTGATTTGCTTTTCTTGAATTTTTCTTGCCTTGCCTTGCCTTGCCTTCCCTGTACTTGCTTTGCATTGCATTGCCCTGCCTTCCCTTGCCTTACATAGCCTTGCCTGGATTTGCCTTGCCAGGATTAGCCTTGCCTTGCATTTCCTGGATTTGCCATGCCTGGATTTGCTTTGCCTTGACTTTCCTGACTGAATTTGCCTTGCCTTACCTTGCCTTGTCTTCCATGGATTTCCCTTGGCTTGCTTTGACTTGCCTTTCTTTACCTGGATTTGCCTTGCCTTCACTTGCCTTGTGTTGGCTTGCCTGGAAGTGTTTTGCCTTGCCCATTTTTGCCTTGCCTTCCCTGGATTTGTTTTGACTGGATTTGCCTTGCCTTGCATTGCCTAAATTTGCTTTGCCTGGATTTGCCTTGCCTTGCCTTGCCTGGATTTGCCGTTTTTATCCTTGCCTTGACTTGACTTGCATTGACTGGATTTCCCTTGTCTTGCCTTGCCTGAATTTGCCTTGTTAAAATTTGCCTTGCCTTGCCTTCCCTGGATTTGCCTTGCTTTGGCTAACCTGATTAAATTTGCATTGTCTTGCCTTGTCTTGCCTTACCTTTCCTCGATTTACCTTGCCTTGCCCTTTTTTGCCTTGTATGGCCTGGATTTGCCTTGTCTGGATTTGCCTTGCCTTTCATTGCCTGAATTTGCCTAGCCTGGAATTGCCCTGCCTTGCCTTGCCTGGATTTGCCTTGCATTGACTTGCCTTGTCTTGCCTAAATTTGCCTTGCCTTGCCTTGTATGCCTTGCATTGATTTGCCCTTTTTTGCCTTGCCTTGCCTTGCCTTGCATTGCCTGGATTTGATTTACCTTGTCTTGCCTTGCCTTCCCTGGATTTGCCTTGCCTTGCCTTGCTTGCCTTGGCTTGCCGTATTTGCCTTGCCTTGCCTTGCCTTGCCTTACATTGCCTTGCCTGGATTTGCCTTTCCTTGACTAGCTTTGCTTGCCTAAACTCGGTTTGAGTTGCCTTCCCTTGCCCTGCGTGGATTTGCCTTGCCTTGCCTTGCCTTGCCTTGTCTTGCCTGAATTTGCCTTGCCTTGCATTGCATGCTTTGCATAAAATTGGCCTTGCCTTGCCTTACCTGGATTTGTCTTGCCTTAATTTGCCTTACCTTGTCTTGACTGAAATTGCCTTCCCTTGACTTACCTTGTTTTGCCTTTCCTTACCTTGACTGGATTTGCCTTGTTTTCCCTTTCCTGAATTTGCGTTGACTGAATCTACCTTACATTGACTTGCCTTGTCTTGCCTGAATTTGCCTTGTTTTGCCTTGCATGCCTTGCATGAATTTGCCTTCTTTTGCCGTGCCTTGCCTTGCATTACCTGGATTTGATTTGCCTTGCCTTGCCTTGGGTTTCCTGGATTAGCCTTGCCTTGCCTTGCCTTCCCTTGGCTTGTTGTATTTGCCTTGCCTTGCCTTATATTGCCTTGCCTGGATTTGCCTTGCCTTGACTTGCTTTACTTTCCTTGCCTCGGTTTTAATTGCCTTGCCTTACCTTGCCTGGATTTGTCTTTCATTGCCTTGCCTTGTCTTGCCTGAATTTGCCTTGCCTTATGTTGCATGCCTTTCATGGATTTGCCTTGCCTTGCCTTGCCTTCCCTGGATTTGCCTTGCCTTGCTTGGCTAGATTTGCCTTGCCTTCCCTTTCATGGAATTGGCTTCCATTGCTTGCCATGACTTGCCTTGACTTGCTAAAATTTCCCTTGCCTTTTCTTGCCTTCTTTTTTCTTTCCTGGATTTGCCTTGCCTTGCCTTGCCTTGCTTTGCCTTGCATTGCCTTGTGTTTCCTGGATTTGACTTGCTTGCCTTGCATTGCCTTGCATTTACTGGATTTCCCTTCCCTTGATTTTCTTGCCTTGCTTTGTCTTGCTAGAATTTGTCTTGCCTTACCTTGCCTTTATTTGGCTTGCCTGGATTTGCCTTGCCTTGCCTTTCCTTTATTTGCCATGCCTTGCCTTGTCTTTTCTGGAATGCCTTGCCTAAATTTGCCTTGCTTTTATTTCTTTGCCTGGATTTCCCTTGCCTGTATTTGCCTTGCCTTGCCTTGCCTTGTTTTATCTGGATTTGCCTTGCTTGCATTTGCCTTTTCTTATTTTGCCTTGCCTTACCTGTATTTGCCTTGCCTGGCCTTGTTTTTCCTAGTCCTGATTTGCCTTGTTTTGCCTTGCATGGATTTTCCTTACCTAGACGTGCCTTCATTTGCCTTGCTTTGCCTTGATTTGCCTTGCCTTGCCATGCCTGGATTTGCCTTGCATGCATTTGGCTTGCCTTGCCATGCCTTGCCTGGATATGACTTGCCTGGATTTGCCTTGCTTGCCTTGCCTTGCCTGGATATGGCTTTTCTAGATAAGTCTTGTTTTTATTTGCCTTTCATTGTCTTGACATCCCTGGATTCGCCTTGCGTGAATTTCCCTTGCCTTGCCTTGCCTTGCATTTCTTTGATTTGCCTTTTATGGGTTTGCCTTGCCTTGCCTGGGTTTGTCTTTCTTTGTCTTGCATTGCCTGAATTTGCCTTGCCTTGCCTTGCCTTCCATTGCATTGATTTGCCTTGCCTTGCCTTTCCTTGGCTTGCATGAATTTGTTTTGCCTGTAATTGGCTTACTTTACCTTGCCGTGCATTGTCTTGACTGGATTTGCCTTGCTTTGACTTGCATTGCTTTGCCTTGCCATACATTGCCTTGCCCTGCCTTGCCTTGCCTTGCCTCGATTTGCCTAGCCTGGATTTCCCTTTACTCACCTTGCCTGGATTTTTCTTGCCTTGCCTTGCTTGGATTTCCCTTGCCTGGTCTTGTGTTGCCTGGATTTGCTTTACCTTGTTTTTTTTGGAATTGCCTTACTTGAATTTACCTTGCCTTGCCTTGCCCTTCCTTTGTTTGCCTTGCCTAAATTTGCCTTGCCTTACCTGTACTTGCAAGGCCTTACATTACCTGGATGTGCCTTGTCTGGATATGCCTTGCCTTGCCTAGATTTGCCTTGCCTTGCCTTGCCTGGATTTGCCTAGGCTGAATTTGCCTTGCCTTGCCTTACCTGGGTTCGCTTAGTCTGAATTTTCCTTTTCTTGCCTCACCTTGATATGCCTTGGCTTGCCTTGCCTTGCCTTGGCTTGCATGAATTTGCCTTGCCTAGAATCGCCTTGCCTTGCCTTGCTTTCACTTGTCTGGATTTGCCTTGCTTACTTTGCCTTGCGATGATTTGCCTTGCCTTGCCTTGCCTTCTCTTGCCTTGCCTGGACGTGCCTTTTCTTGCCTTGTCTTGTTTCCCTTTGCTGGGTTTGCCTTGTCTTGTCTTGTCTGTCATTTTCTTGCCTTGCCTAAATTTGCCTTGCTTTGCCTTCATTTGCCTTGTGTTGTTTGGATTTGCCTTGACTTGATTTCATTTGCCTTGTCTTGCCTGTATTAGCCTATCCTTCCCTTGCCTGGATTTGCCTTGCCTTGCCTAGCATGAATTTGCCTTGCCTTGCCTTTTCTGGATTTGCCTTGCCTGGATTTGTATTTAATTGACTTGCCTAGATTTTTCTTGACTGGATTTACGTTGCCTTGTCTTGCATTGCTTGAATTTGCCTTGCCTTTACTTGCCTTGCCTTTTCTGGATTTGCCTTGCCTTGCCTTTTCTGGATTAGTCTTGCGTGGATTTGCATTGCTTTACCTTGTTTTGCCTGGATTTGCCTTGCCTAGATGTTCCTGGCCTTGCGCTGCTTTTCCATGCCTGGATTTCCCTTTCTTTGCCTTGTTTTGCTTTGCTGGATTTGCCTTTCCTTGCCTTGCCTTTCCTTTCCTTGCCTTGCCTAGATTTGCCTTGCCTTGCCTTGCCTTGCCCTTTCTGGATTTGTCTTGTGTGAATTTGCATTGACTTTTCTTATCTTTTCTGGATTTGCCTTGCCTGGATTTGCCTTTCCTTGCCTTGCCTTGTTTTATTTTACCTTGCATTGCCTGGATTTTCTTGGCCTTACCTTTTGGTGCCTTGTTGTGCCTTGCCCTGCCTTTCCCAGATATGCCTTGAATGGATTTGCATTTTCTTGACTTACCTTGCCAGGATTTGCCTTGCCTGTGTTTGCTTTCCATTGCCTTGCCTTGCCTCTATTTGCTTTGCCTGAATTTGCCTTACCTTGCCTTGCCTTGCCTTGCCTTGCCTGAACTAGATTTGCCTTGTTTTGCCTTGCCTTGATATGCCTTGGCTTGCCTGGAATTCCTTGCCTTTCCTTACCTTGTCTTCCCTTGTCTTGCCTTGCCTTGCCTTGTTTTGTCTTGTCTTGTCTTGTCTTGCCTTGTCTGGATTTGCCTTGCCTTGCCTTGATTTGTTTTCCCTTGCCTTGCCTTCACTTCACTGGATTTGCCTTGTTTTGCCTTGCCTTCATATGCTTTATCTTGCCTGGATTTGCTTCTCTTTCCTTGCCTTGCCTTGCCTTGCCTTGTTTTACCTTGCCTTGACTGGATTTGTCTTGCCTTGCCTGCCTTCACTTCCTTTGCCTTGTCTTGCCTGAATTTACCTTGCCTTGCCTTGCCTTCTCCTGCATAAATTTGTTTAGCCTTACCTTGCCTTGATTTGCCTTGTTTTGCCTAGACTTGCATTGCATTGCCTTGCCTAGATTTCCCGTGCCTTGCCTAGCCTTGCTTGGATTTCCCTAGCCTTGCCTTGCCTTGCCTGAATTTCTTTTGCCTTGCATTCCTTCCCTGGATTTGCCTTGCCTTACCTTGCCATGGTTTACCTTGCCTTGCCTGGATTTGCCTGACCATGCCTTGCTGTGCCTTGCGTTTCCATGCCTTTCCTGGATTTGCAATGCCTTGACTTGCCTTGCCTTGTCTGGATTTGCCTTGCCTTGCCTTGTCTTGCCTTGCCTATTCTTGTATTGAGTGGATTTGTCTTGCCTGGATTTGACTTGCCTTGACTTGACTAAATTTGCATTGCCTTGACTTGCCTGGATTTCTCTTCCTTTGTCTTGCCTTGATTTGCCTTCCCCGAATTTGCTTTGCCTTGGGCTGCCTGGATTTGCCTTGCCTTACCTTGCTTTTCCTGAATTTAACTTGCTTGACTTTGCCTAGCTTTGCCTTGTTTTGCCTGAATTTGCCTTGCCTGGATTTGCGTTTCCTTACCTTGCCTTGCCTGGCTTTGCCTTGCCTGGATTTGCCCTGCTTTGCCTTCCCTTTCCTGGATTTCCCTTCCTTGGCTTTGCCTTGGCTTGCTTTGTCTTGCCTTGCCTGGATTTGCCTTGTCAGGATTTGCCTTGCCTTCCCTGGATTTGTGTTTGTGCCTCAATTTCCCATTGCTTGCCATGCCTTGCCTGAATTTGCCTTTGCTTGTCGTGCCTTGCCTGGATTTGTCTTGCCTTGATTTGCCTTGCATGGATTTGCCATTTCTTCTATTGTCTTGTCTGGATTTGCATTGCCTGAATTTGCCTTGTCTTGCATTCTCCTACCTGGGTTTGCCTTGCTTAAATTTGACTTGTTTTTCCTTCCCAGGATTTGCATGACCTTGTCTTATTTGGATTTGCCTTGTTGATTTGCCTTGCCTTGCTATGCCTGGATTTGCATTGCCAGGATTCGCCTTGTCTTGCTTTGCATTGCCTGGATTTGCTTGTCTGAATTTGCCTTGCCTTGCCTTGCCTGGAATTGTCTTTCCTGAATTTGCCTTGCTTTGCCTTGCCTTGCCTGTGTTTACCTTGCCTGGATTTGCCTTACTTTGTCTTGCCTTGCCTGGATTTGCATTCCCTTGCCTTGCCTGGATTTGCATTCCCTTGCCTTGCCTTTCCTCCCCTGAATTTGCATTGCCTTGATTTGCCAGAATTTGCTTTGCCTTAATTTGCCTTGCCTGGCCTTGCCTTGACTGGATTTTTATGGCATTGCCTTAGCTAGATTTGCCTTGCCTTGCCTTCAGTAGATTTGCTTTGCCTGGATTTGCTTTACCTTCCCTTGCCTTGCCTTGCATTTTCTTGCCTTTACTTGTGTGGATTTGCCTTCCCTTGCCCTTCCTTGCCTGAATTAACCTTCTCTGAATTTGCCTTGCATGGATTTGCCTTGCATTGCCTTGCTTTGCCTTGCCTGGATTTGCCTTGTCTAGATTTGCCTTGCCTTGCCTTGCCTAAATTTGCCTTGCTGGATTTGCCTTGCTTTGCCTTGCCTTACCTGGATTTATCTTGCCTTACCTTGCCTTGCCCTGCCTTGCCATGCCATGCCTTGACTTTACTTACCTTGCCTTGCCTTGCTTTTTCTGGATTTGTCTTGCATTCCCTTGCATGGATTTGCCTTGCCACTATTTGACTTGCCTGGCCATGTCTTGCCTGGATTTGCTTTGCCTGGATTTACCTTGCCTTGCCTTTCCTGGATTTGCCTTGCCTAGATTTGCCTTTCCTTGCCTTGCAATGCTTGAGTATGCCTTTCCTGGATTTGCCTTGCCTTGCCTTGACTAAATTTGAATGGCCTTGTCTAAGCTGGATTTGCCTTGCCTTGCCTTTCTTAGATTTGCCTTCCCTGGTTTTGTCTTGCCATTCATTGCCTGGATTTGCCTTGCCTTGCCTTGACTGGATTTACCTTGCCTGAAATTGCCTTGTTTTGCTTTTCTTTGCCTGGATTTGCCTTGCCTGAATTTGCCTTGCCTTGTCATCTCTGTATGTGCCTTGACTGGATTAGCCTTCCTTTGCCCCTTCTTGCCTGAATTTTTTTGCCTGGATTTGTCTTGCCTTTTCTAGCCTGGATTTGCATTACTTTAATTTTCCTAAATTTTCTTTGCCTGAATTTGCCTTGTCTGGCCTTGTTTTGACTGTATTTGCCTTGCGTGGTTTTGCCTTTCCTTTTCTTTCCTTGATTTACCTTTCCTTGATTTGCCTTGCCTCGCATTGCCCTACCTCGGTTTGCCTTGTCTTGCCTTGCCAAAATTTGACTTGCTTTGCCTTGCCTGAATTTGCCTTGCCTTGCCTTGCCTTGCCTTGCCTTTCCTGGATTTGCCTAGCCTTGCCTTGCGTGGATTTGCCTTGCCTCTATTTGACTTGCCTGGCCATGTTTTGACTGGATTTGCACTGCCTGAGTTTACCTTGCCTTGCCTTTCCTGGATTTGCCTTGCCTGGATTTGCATTTCCTTGACTTGCCCTGCCTGAGTTTGCCTTGCCTGGATTTGACTTGCCTTGCCTTGACTAAATTTGCATGGCCTTGCCTTAGCTGTATTTGCCTTACATTGCCTTGCTTAGATTGGCATTGCCTAGATTTGCCTGGCCGTTTATTTCCTGGATTTGCCTTGCCTTGCCTTGCCTTGATTTACCTTGCCAGAATTTGCCTTATTTTGCCTTCCTTTGCCTGGATTTGTCTTGCCTGAATTTTCCTTGCCTTGCCTTGCCTGTATTTGCCTTGCCTGGATTTTTCTTTCCCGCATTTGCTTTGCCTTGCCTTACCTGGATTTTCCTTGCTTGAATTTGACTTACCTCGCCTTGCTTGGCTTTGCCTTGCCTGGATTTGCCTTCGCTTGCCTTTCCTGGATTTTTCTTTCCTTGCCTTGCCTTGCCTAGATTTGCTTCCCAGCATTTGCCTTGCCTTTCCTTGCCTTTCTTTGATTTGACTTGCTTTGCCTTGCCTTGCTTGGATTTTCCTTGTCTTGCCTTGCCTTGTCTGCATTTTCCTTGCCTGTATTTGCCTTGCATTGCCTTGCCTTGCCTTGCCATGCCCTGCCTTGGTTTTTTGCCGTGCCTTGCCTTGACTTGCCTTGCCTTTCCTAAATTTGTCTTGCCTTGCCTTGCTTGGATTTGCCTTGCATCTATTTGACTTGCCTGGCCATGTCTTGCATAGATTTAACTTGCTTGGATTTACCTTGCCTTAACTTTCCTGGATTTGCCTTTCCTGAATTTGTCTTTTTTGCCTTTGTCTTGCCTGGGTTTGCCTTGCCTGAATTTGACTTTCCTTGCCTTGACTGGATTTGCATGTCCTTACCTTAGCTGAATTTGCCTTGCCTTGCCTTGTTTAGATTTGTCTTTCCTGGATATGTCTTGCCGTTCACTTGCCTAAATTTGCCTTGCCTAGATTTGCCTTGCCTTGCCTTGCTTAGATTTGCCTTTCGTGGATTTGCCTTGCTGTTCATTGCCTGGATTTGCCTTGCCGTTCATTGCCTGGATTTGCCTTGCGTTGACTTGCCTGGATTTACCTTGCCTGAATTGGCCTTGTTTTGCCTTTTCTTGCCTGGATTTGCCTTCCCTTACTTTGCCTTGCCTGAATTTCCTTGCCTGGATTTGCATTGCCATTCCTTGCCTGAATTTGCACTGCCTTGATTTGCCTGAATTTGCTTTGCGTAAATTTGCTTTTCCTGGCCTTGTCCTGCCTGGATTTGCCTTGCCTGAATTTGCCTTTACTTTCCTTTCCTTGATTTGCCTTCCTGGATTTGCCTTGCCTTGCATTTCCCTGCGAGGGTTTGCGTTGCCTAACTTTTACTTGCTTTGACTTGCCTGGATTTTCATGGCTTTGCTAAACCTGGATTTGCCTTGCCTTTATTTGCCTTCTCTTGCCTCTCCTGGATTTGTCATGTGTGAATATGCCTTACATTGCATTGCCCGGATTTGCATTGCCTGCCTTGCCTGGGTGGACCTTCCTGGATTTATCTTGCCTTGTTTGCCTCTATTTGCTTTACCTAAATTGGCTTTGACTTGTCTTTCCTGGATTTGCCTTGTTTGGTTTTCCTTTCCTTACCTTGCCTGGATTTAACATGCCTGGATTTACCTTGCCTTACCCTGCCTGAATTTGCCTCGCTTTGCCTAGCCTTGACTGGATTTGCCTTATTTTGCCGTGCCTTGATATGCCTTGCCTAGCCTTGATTTGCCTAGCCTTACTTTCCCTTGCCATGCCTTACCTTGCCTTATTTTGACTTGCCTTGCCTGGATTTGCCTTGCCTGGCCTTGCCTTGCTTTGCCTTGCTTGGAATTACCTTGCCTGGATGTGCCTTGCCTTGCTTTGCCTTGCCTTGCCTTCCTGGCCTTGTCTTGTCTGTATTTGCCTTGCCTTGCATTGCTCTGCCTGGGTCTGCCTTGCCTAAATTTGACTTGCTTTGCCTTGCCTGGATTTGTATGGCCTTGCCTAACCTGAATTTGCCTTGCCTTGTATTGCCTTCACTTGCCTTTCCTAGATTTGCCATGCGTGAATATGCCTTACATTGCATTGCCCCTATTTGCATTGCCTTGCTTTGCCTGGATGAGCCTTGCCTGGATTTCCCTTGCCGTATCTTGCCTCTATTTGCTTTACCTGCATTGGATTTACCTTGTCTTTTCTGGATTTGCCTTCCTTGGATTTTCCTTTCCTTACCTTGCCTGGATTTACCATGCCTGGATTTACCTTGCCTTAACTTGCCTGGATTTGCCTTGCCTTGCCTTGCCTTGACTGGATTTGCCTTGTTTTGCCTTGCCTTGATATGCCTTGTGTAGCCTGGATTTGCATATCCTTTCCTTGCCTAGCCTTACCTTGCCTTTCTTTGCCTTACCTTGCCTTACTTTGCCTTGTTTAGACTTGACTTGCCTGGATTTGCCTTGCCTTCCCATGACTTGCCTTGCATTGTCTTGCTTGGATTTACTTTGCCTTGCCTTGCCTTGCCTTTTCCTGCCTAGATTAATCTTGCATTGATTTTCCTTGCCTTCCCTGGACATGCCTTGTCTTGCCTTCCATTGCCTTTCCTGGATTTCCCTTGCCTTGCGTTGCCTCGCTTGAATTTTTTTTCCTTGCATTGCCTTACCTGGATTTGCCTTTTCTTGACTTACCATGCCTTTCGTTGACTTGCCTGGATTTGCCTCGCCTTGCTTTGCTGTGCCTTACCTAGCCTTGCTTTGTCTTGCCTTTCTTGGATTTGCATTGCCTTGCCTTGTTTTCCTTTGCCTTTCCAGAATTGGTATTACTTTGGCTTGCCTTGCCTGAATTTGACTTGCCTTGCATTAAATTGCCATCACTTTCATGTATTTGCATTTTCTTGCCTGCCCTGGATTTGCCTTGCCTGGATTTGCCTTGCCTGGATTTGCCTTGCCTTACCTTGCCTTGCCTAACCTTGCCTTGCTGGATTTGCTTTGCCTGGATTTGCCATTTCTTGCCTTGCCTTACCTGGATTTGCCTTGCTGGATTTACATTGCTTTGCTTTGCCTTGTCTGGATTTGCCTTGTTTGGATTTGCCTTACCTTGCCTTGCCGTGCCTGCATTTGCCTTGCTTGGATTTTCCTTGCTTGATTTTCCTTTCCTGGATTTGCTTTGCCTTGCCTTAACTGAATTTTTCTAGCTTGAATTTGCCTTACCTTGCCTTGCCTAGATTTGTCTTGCCTAAATTTGCCTTGCCTTGCATTGCTTGGATTTACTTTACCTGGATTTGCTTTGCCTTGACCTACCTGTATTTTCCTTGCTTGGATTTGCCTTGCCTTGCCTTGACTGCGATTTCCTTGCCTGGATTTGCCTTATCTTGCCTTGCCTTGCCTGGATTTGCCTTGCCTGGATTTGCTTTGACTTGTCTTACCTGTGTTTTCCTAGCGTGGATATGCCTTACCTTGCCTTGTCTGGATTCGCCTTGCTGGATTTGCCTTGCTTTGCCTTGCCTTGCCTGGATTTACCTTGCTTTGCCTTGCCTCGCTTGAATTTGCCTGCCTGGGTTTGCCTTTACTTGCCTTGCCCTGCCTGGGTTTGCCTTGCCTTGATTTGACTTGCTTTGCCTTGACTGGATTTGCATGGCATTGCCTTAGCTAAATTTGTTTTGGCTTGCCTTGCCTTGTTTAGATTTGCCTTCAGTGGATTTGCCTTGCCTTAACCTGCATTGCGTGGATTTGCCTTTCCTGGATTTTCCTTGCCTTGCCTTACCTCGATTTGCCTTGCCTGGATTTGCGTTGCTTTGCCTTGCCATGACTGGATTTGCCTAGCCTGGGTTTGCCTTCCCTTGCATTTCCTGGATTTGCCTTCCAGTGCCTGGCCTTGCCTGCGTTTTCCTTGCTTGGATTTGCCTTGCCTTGCCTTGCCTTGCCTTGCCTTGCCTGGATTCGCCTTGCTGGATTTGCCTTACTTTGCCTGCATTTGCCTTGCTTGGATTTGCCTTGCTTTGCCTTGCCTCGCCTGAATTTGCCTTGACTGGGTTTGCCTTTCCTTTCCTTGCCTTGGCTGGATTTCCCTTGCCTAGATTTGCCTTCTCTTGCCTTTCCTGAGTTTGTCTTCCCTTGACTTGCCTTGTATGGATTTAACTTGCCTGGATATGTTTTGCCTTGCCTTGCCATGCTTTTCCTGGATTTGCTTTGCATTCATTTGCTTTTCTTTGCCTTGCCTTGCCTGGATTTGCCTTGCTTGATTTGCCTTGCTTTGCCTTTCCTTGTCTGGATTTGCCTTGCTTGGATTTGCCTTGCCTTGATTTGCCTTGTCTTGCCTGGATTTTCCTTGTCTGGATTTTACTTGCCATGCCTTACCTGTGTTTTCCAAGCTTGGATTTGCCTTACCTTACCTTGCCTGGATTTGTCTTGCCTGAATTTGCCTTCCCTTGCCTTTCCCGGATTTGTCTTCTCTTGCCTTGCCTTGCCTTGCCTAGATTTACCTTGCCTGGATTTGCTTTGCCTTGCCTGGCCTGGCCTTGTCTTGCCTGGATTTGCCTTGCCTTAATTTGTTTTACCTTGCCTTGCCTTGATTTGCCTTGCCTTGCATTGCTCTTCCTGGGTCTGCCTTGCCTAAATTTGACTTGCTTTGCCTTGCCTGGATTCATATGGCCTTGACTAACCTGAATTTGCCTTGCTTTGTATTGCCTTCCCTTGCCTTTCCTGGATTTGCCATGAATGGATATGCCTTATATTGCATTGCCCGGATTTTTTCATTGCCTTGCCTTGCCTGGATGTGCCCTACCTGGATTTGCCTTGCCTTGTCTTGCCTCTATTTGCTTTGCCAGGATTGGCTTTGCCTTGTCTTTTCTGGATTTGCCTTGCTTGGACTTTCCTTTCCTTATCTTGCCTGGATTTAACATGCCTGGATTTAGCTTTCCTTACCTTGCCTGGATTTGCCTTGCCTTGTCTTGCCTGGATTTACCTTGCCTGGATTTGCAAGGCCTTGCCTAACCTGTATTTGCCTCACCTTAATTTGCCTTCCCTTGCCTTGACTGGATATGCCTTACATTGCATTGCCAGGATTTGCATTGCTTTGCTTTGCCTGGATGTGCCTTGACTTAATTTGCCTTGCCTTTTCTTGCCTTTATCTGTTTTTTCCTGGATTGGCTTTGCCTTGTCTTTTCTGAATTTGCCTTGCTTGGATTTTCCTTTTCTTGCCTTGCCTGGATTTACCATGCCTGGATTTACCTCGTCTTACCTTGCCTGGATTTGCCTTGCCTTGCCTTGCTTTGACTGGATTTGCCTTGTTTTTCCTTGCCTTGATATGCCTTGCCTAACCTGGATTTGCCTAGCCTTACTTTCCCTTGCTTTGCCTTACCTTGCCTTACCTTGGTTTGCTTTTTTTGCCTTGCCTGGATTTGCCTTGTCTTGCCTTGACGTGCCTTGACTTGTCTTGCCTTTTCATTCTGGGATTTGCCTTGCCTTGTCTTGTTATGCTTTGCTTTGCCTTGCCTTGCCGCGCCTGGATTTGCCATCCCTAGCTTTGCCTTGCCTGCATTTACCTTGCCTGGATTTGCCTTGCCTTTCCTCGCCTGAATTTGCATTGCCGTGATTTTCCGTAATTTGGTTTGCCTGAATTTGCCTTGCCTGTCCTTGTCTTGCCTGGATTTGCCTTGCCTGGATTTGCCTTGCCTTGCCTATTCTTTATTTGCCTTGACTGGATTTATCTTGCCTTGCATTTCCCTGCCTTGGTTTGCCTAGCCTAAATTTGACTTGCTTTGCCTTGCCTGTATTTGCATGGTCTTTCCTAACCTGGAGTTTCCTTGCCTTGTTTTGCCTTCCCTTACTTTTCCTGAATTTGCCATGCGTGGATACGCCTTACATTGCATTGCTCGGATTTGCATTGCCTTGCCTTGCCTGGATGTGCCCTGCCTGAATTTACCTTGCCTTGTCTTGCCTCTATTTTCTTTGCCTGAATTTGCTTTGCCTTGTTTTTTTTTTAGATTTGCCTTGCTTGGATTTTTCTTTCCTTGCCTTTCAAGGATTTACCATGCCTGGATTTACCTTGCCTTACCTTGCCTGGATTTGATTTGCATTGACTGGGTTTGCCTTGTTTTGCCTTGTTTTAATATGCCTTGCCTATCCTGGATTCAACCAGCCTTATCTTCCCTTGCCTTACTTTACCTTGCTTTGTTTTGTCTTGCCTTGCCTGGGTTTGCTTTGCCTTCCCTTGACTTGCCTTTCCTTATCTTGCTTGGATTTACCTTGCCTTGCCTTGCCTTACCTTCCCCTGCCTGGATTTATCTTGCCTTGCCTTGCCTTGCCTTGATTTGCTTTGCCTTGTCTGGACTTGCCTTGCATTGCGTAGGCTGGATTTTCCTTGCCTTGCCTAAATTTGTTTTGCCTTGCATTTCCTTACCTTTACATTCTTTCCTTCCCTTGCCATGCCTTGAGTGACCTTGCCTGGATTTACCTCGCTTTGCCTTCCCGTGACTTCTCTTGCCTTGTCTTGACTTTCTTGGATTTGCCTTGCCTTGTCTTGTTATGCTTTGCATTGCCTTTCCCGGATTGGTATTGCTTTGCCTTGCCTTGCCTTGCCTTGCCTTGCCTGGATATGCCTTGCCTTCCATCACATGGCCATCACTTGCCTAGATTTGCCTTGCCTTGCTTTGCCTTTCTTAGATTTGCCATGCTTTGCCTTGCCTTGCCTTGCATTAATTTGTCTTGCCTCACCTTGTGTTGTCGTGCCTTGCCTTGCCTTTCTTGGATGTGCCTTGCCTTGCTTTGTTTGCTTACCTTTTATTTGACTGGATAGGTATTGCTTTGCCTTGTTTTGCCGGAATTTGCCTTGCCTTGCATTAAATATTCATTACTTGCCTGGATTTGCCTTGCCTTGCCTTGTTTTTCCTAGATTTGCCTTGTTTTGCCTTGCCTTGCCTTGCCTTGCCTTCCCTTGCCTTCCCTTGCCTGGATTTACCTTGCCTTGCTTACCTTGCCTTGCCATCCCTTGCCTTGCCTTGCCTGGATTTACCTTGCCTGGATTTCCTTTCCATTGCCTTGCCTTGCCTGTATTTGTCTTGCCTGAATTTTCCTTTCCTTGTCTCACTTGGCCTTGATTTGCCTTCTTTTGCTTTTTCTGGATTTGCCTTCGCTTGCCTTGCCTTGCCTTGAATTACCTTGCCAGGATTTGCCTTGTCTAGCCTTTTCTGGATTTCCCTTGCCTTGCCTTTCCTGAATTTGCCTTGCCTTGATTTGCCTTGTGTTGCTTTGCCTGGATTTGCCTTGCCTTGCCTTGCCTGGATTTGCCTTGCCTTGCCTTTGCTCGATTTCTCTTGCTTGGATTTGCCTTGCTTCGCCTTGACTGGATTTGCATAGCCTGGATTTGCCTTTCCTTGCCTTTCTTTGCCTGGATTTTCCTTGCCTGGATTTTCCTTACCTTACCTTTTCTGTATTTGCCTACAATTGCCTTGCCTTGCCTTGAATTACCTTCCCTGGATTTGCCTTGCTTACCCTTGCCTTGCCTTTCCTTGACTTGCCTGGATTTTCATTGCCTGCGTTTGCCTTACTTTGCCTTGCCTTGCCTGGAATTGCCTTGCTTGAATTTGCCTGGCCTTGCCTTGTGTTGCCTTGTTTTGCCTTGCCTTCATAGGCCTTGTTTTGCCTGGATTTGCCTTGCCTGGATTTTCATTGCCTCGCTTTGCCTTTCCTGCATTTGTCTTGCCTGGATTTTCCTTGCCTTGCCTTTACTGTATTTGACTTGCCTTGCCTTTTCTGGATTTGCCTTGCCTTAATTTGCCTTATCTTCCCTTTCCTGGATTTGCCTTGCCTTGCCTTGCCTTGCCTTGCCTTGCCTTGCCTTGCCTTACCTTGACTGGATTTGCCTTATTTTGCCTTGCCTTACTATGCCTTGCCTTGCCTTTGTTTGCCTTGCCTTGCTTTACCTTACCTTTCCTTGCCTTACCTTGCCTTGTTTTCCCTTGCCTTTCCTGGATTTGCCTTTTTTTTTGCCTTGCCTTCATGTGCCTTGCCTTGCCTGGATTTGCCTTGCCTTTCCTTGCCTTGTTTTTTCTTTCCTTGCCTTTCCTTGCCTTGTTTTATCCTGAATTGCCTGGCTTTGACTTTCCTTGTCTTGTTCTGCCTGGGTTTGCCTTGCCTTGCTTTGATGTGATTTGCATGGCATTGCCTAAGCTGGATTTGCTTTGCCTTGCCTTGCTTAGATTTGCCTTGCCTGGATTTGCCTTGCTTTGCCTGGTTGTTATTTGCCTGGTTTTGCCTTGCCTTGCCTTGCCTTGCGTGGATTTACCTTGCCTCAATTTGCCTTATTTTGCCTTGCTTTGCCTGGATTTGGCTTGCCTAAATTTGCCTTGCCTTGCCTTGCCTGGATTTGTCTTGCCTGGATTTGCCTTCCCTTGCCTTGCCTTGCCTGGATTTGTTTGCCTGGATTTGCCTTGCCTTTCCTCGCCTGGATTTCCATTGCCTTGATTTGTCTGAATTTGCTTTGCCTGGATTTGCATTGCCTGGATTTGCCTTGCCTTGCCTTTCCTTGATTTGCCTTGCCTGTATTTGCTTTGCCTTGCATTTCCCTGCCTGGGTTTGACTTGCCTTCCCTGGATTTGCATGTCCTTGCCTAACCTGGATTTGCCTTGTCTGGATTTGCCATGCCTGGATTTGCCTTACATTGCATTGCCCAGATTTGCATTGCCTTTCCTTGTGTAGATATGCCTTGCCTGGTTTTGCCTTGCCTTGTCCTGCCTCTATTTGCTTTGCCTAGGTTTGCTTTCCCTTGTCTTTTCTGGATTTGTCTTGCTTGCATTTTTCTTTCATTACCTTGCCTGAATTTACCATGCCTGGATTTACCTTGCCTTGCCTTGCCTGGATTTGCCTTGCCTCTATTTGCCTTTCTTTGACTTGCTTTGCCTGGATTTACCTCTCCTGGATTTGCTTTCCATTGCCTTGCCTTGTCTGGATTTGCCTTGCTTGAATTTGCCTTGCCTTGCCTCACCTAAATTTGCCTTGCCTTGCCTCATCTGAATTTGCCTTGCCTTGACGTGCCTGTATTTGCTTTGCCTTTATTTGCCTTGCCTGGATTGGTCTTCCCTAGATTTGCCTTGCCCGGATTTGCCTTGCCTTGCCTTTCCTGGACTTGCATTGCCTTGATTTGCTTTTTCTTACTTTTCCTGGATTTGCCTTCTCTGGATTTGCCTTGCTTTGCTTGCCTGGATTTGCCTTGCCTTGCCTTGCCTGGATTTGCCTTGCCTTGCCTTTCCTGGATTTGTCTTGCCTGGATTTGCCTTCCTTTATCTTGCCTTGCCTGGATTTGCCTTTTTTTGCTGTACTTTGCCTAAATTTATCTTGCCTGAATTTGCCTTGCATAGATTTGTGGTGTCTTGCCTTGCCTGAATTTACCTTCCCTGGATTTGTCTTGCCTTGCTTACCCTGGATTTGCCTTGCCCAAATTTGACTTGCCTTGCCTTGACCAGATTTGCCTTGCCTTGATTTGCTTTGTTTTGCCATAGCTTGCTTAGATTTGTCTAACCTGTATTTGCCTTGCATGTAGTTACCTTTTCTTGCCTTGCCTTGCCTGGATTTTTCTTCCTTGGATTTGCCTCGGCTTGCCTGGATTTGCCTTGCCTTCCCTTGCATTGTGTGGATATGACTTACCTGGATTTTCCTTGCTTGACTTGCCTTGTTTGCATTTGCCTTTCTTAAATTTGTCTTACCTGCATGTGCCTTTCCTTGCTTTGCCTTGCTTGGATTTGCCTTGTGTGGATTTTTCTTGCCTTGCCTGGATTTGCCTTCCCTGGATTTGCTATGCTTTGCCTTGACTTGCTGGGTTTACTTTGTCTGAATTAACCTTGCCTTTTCTGGCCTTGCCTTGCCTGCATTTGCCTTCCTTGTATTTGCCTTGCCTTGCCTTGCCTGGATTTGCATTAGCTTAACTTACCTGGACTTTCCTTGCCTTGCCTTTCCTGGATTTTCCTTGCCTGGATTGTAGTTGCCTTGTTTTGCCTGGATTTGCTTTGACTGGGTTTGCTTTGCTTTGCCTTAGCTGTATTTGACTTGCTTAAATTTGCCTTGCTTTGCCTTGCCTGAATTTGCCTTACTATGCCTTGCCTGAAAATGCCTTGCCTGTATTTGCATTGCCTTGCCGTGCCTTGCCTGGATTTGCAGTGCCTAGATTTGCCTTGACTTGCCTTGCCTGGATTTACCTTCCCTCACTTTGCCTTGCATTGCCTTGCCTTGCCTGGATTTGGCTTGCCTTGCCTTGACTTACCTGGATTTGCCTTGCCTGGATTTGCTTTGTTTTGCCATGCCTTTCCTGGATTTGTCTTGCCTGGATTTGCATTGCCTGGAATGGCCTTCCCTGGATTTGCCTTGCCTTGCCTGGATTTTTTGCCTTCCCTTGCATTCCGTGGATATGACTTGCCTGGATATTTTTTGCTTGCCTTGCCTTGTTTGCATTTGCCTTTCATAAATTTGCCTTGCCAGGATTTGCCTTTCCTTGCCTTTCTTTGCCTGCATTTGCCTTGCGTCAATTCTTTTTGACTAGCCTTGCCTTGCCTAGATTTGCCTTCACTAAATTTGGCTTGCCTTGCCTTGCCTTGAATGCATTTCTCTTGCTATGCATCGCGTTGCCTGGATTTGCCTTGCTTGTCTTGCCTTAATTTGCCTTGTCTTGCCTTACCTTGGCTTGCATGAGATTGCGTTTCCTAGATTTTCTTTGCCTTGCCTTGCCTTGCCTTGTCTTGACTGAATTTGCCTTTCTTTGCCTTGCCTTGCCTTCCCTTCCTTGCCTGGGTTTTTCTTTTTTGCCTTACCTTTCCTTACCTTGCCTTGCATGGATTTTTCTTCTCTAGCCTTTCCCTACCTTGATATTTTGGATTTGCATTGCCTTACATTGTCTTGACTTACCTAGCCTTGCCTTGCCTTGCCTGGATTTGCCTTGTCTTGCTTTGCCTTATCTTGACAGGATTTGCCTTGTTTTGCCTTGCTTTGATATGCCTTGCCTTGCATGGATTTTCCTTGCCTTGCCTTACTTTGCCTTGCCTTGCCATGCCTTGCCTTGCCATGCCTTGCCATGCCTTGCCTTGCCATGCCTTGCCTTGCCATGCCTTGCCTTGTTTTGCTTTGCCTTGCCTGGATTTGCCTTGCTATGCCTTCCTTGCCTTGCCTAAATTTGCATTGCCTTGCCTTGCTTCCCTTGACTATATTTGCCTTGTTTTGCCTTGCCTTCATATGCCTTTTCTTGCATGGATTTGCCTTTCCTTGCCTTGCCTTGTTTTACCTTGCCATGCCTGAATTTACCTTGCCTGGCCTTGATTTGTCTTGCCTTGCTTTGCCTTGAGTTTCTTTGCCTTGTCATGCCTGGATTTACCTTGCCATGCCTTGCTTTGCCTTCCCCTGCCAGGAATTTCCTTGCCTTACTTTGCCTTTATTTGCCTTGTTTTGCCTGGACATGCCTTGGATTGCCTTGCATTTCCTTGCCTAGATTTCCCTTGCCTTGCCTTGCCTTGCCTTGCCTTGTCTGGATTTTTTTTGCCTTGCCTTGCCTGAATTTGTTTTGCCTTGAATTGCCTTGCCTGGATTTTACTTGCCTTGCCTTGCCATGCCTTTTTGTGCCTTGCCTAGATTTGCCTGGCCTTGCTTTGCCATGCCTTGCCTTGCCTTGCTTTCCCAGAATATTTCTTGCCTTGCCTTGCCTTCCCTGGATTTGCCTGGCCTTGACTTGCCTTTCCTTACCTTGCCTGGATTTGCCTTGCCTTGGATTGCCTGGATATACCTTGCCTTATCTTTCATTTCCTGGATTTGACTTACTTGGATTTTCCTTGCTTTGCCTTGCCTGGATTTGTATTGCCTAGATTTGCCTTGATTTTCTTCACCTGGAATTGTGCTACCTTGATTTTCCTGAATTTGCTTTGCCTGACTTTGCCTTGCCTGGCCTTTCCTTGCCTAGATTTGCCTTGCCTTGCCTTTCCTGGATTTGCCTTGAATTGCATTGCCATTTCTTTGTTTGCCTTGTCTAAATTTGACTTGCCTTGCATGGAATGGCATAACCTCGATTTGCCTTGCCTTGATTTGCCTTGCCTTGCCTTCCCTGGATTTGCCATTTCTGAGTTTGCCTTTCCTTGCGTTGAATTGATTTGCCTTGCCTGGATTTGCCTTGCTTTTCCTTGCCTAAATTTGCCTTGCCGGGATTTGCCTGGTTTGCTTTGCCTTGCCTTGCCTGGATTTGCATTGCCTGGATTTGCCTTTGATTGCCTTGCCTTGCCAGAATTTGATTTGCTTGGATTTGCATTTTCTTGCCTTTCCTGTATTTCTTTCCCTTGCCTTGTATTGCCTGGATTTACCTTGCCTAAATTTGACATGCTTTGCATTTACGTGCCTTTCCTTGACTTGCCTCTATTTCATTTCCTGGATTTGCTTTCTTTGCCTTGCCTTGCCTGGATTTGCCTTGCTTTGCCTTGCCATGCCTGGATTTGCCTTGCTTGGATTTGTCTTGCCTTCATTCCCTTTCTTGCATTTGCCTTGCCTAAATTTGCCTTGCATTGCCTTTCCTGAATTTGAATGACCTTGTCTACCTGGATTTGCCTTGTCTTGATTTGCCTTGCCTTGCCTTTCCTGGATTGGGGTTGCCTGGATTTGCCTTGCCTTGCCATGTCTTGCCTGGATTTGCCTTCCTTTGCCTTGTGTTGCCTTTATTTGCCTTGCCTTGATTTTTCTGAATTTACCTTGCATTGCATTCCTCTGCCTTGGTTTGCCTTGCCTAAATTTGATCTGCTTTGCTTCCCTGGATTTGCATGACCTTGTCTTACCTGGATTTGCACTGTCTTGATTTGCATTACCTTGCCTTGCCTGGATTTGTCTTACCTGGATTTGCATTGGCTTGCCTTTCCTGGATTTGTCTTTCCTGAATTTGTCTTTCCAGAATTTGTCTTTCCTTTTCTTGCCTTGCCTGGATTTGTGTCGCCTGGATTTTCCTTGCATTGTATTGCCTTGCCTGGATTTGCATTGCTTGGATTTGCTTTGCATTGCATTGCCTGGATTTCTTTTGCTTTGGATTTCTTTTGTCTTGCCTGAAATGGCCTTCTCTTGCCTTGCCTTGCCTGGGTTTGTCTTTCCTAAATTTGCCTTGCCTTGTTTTGTCTTGCCTTGCCTGGATTTGCCTGGTGTTCCCTTGCCTGGATTTGCCTTTCCTTACCTTGTCTGGAATTATCTTACGTTTATTTCCCTTGCCCTTCATTGCCTAGATTTGTCTTGCCTGAATTTGCTTTGCCTTGCCTTGTCTGTATATGTATTGCCTGGATTTGCCTGCCTTGACTTACCTGGATTTGCCTTGCCTAGATTTGCCTTGACTTGCCTTGCTGGATTTGCCTTGTCTGGATTTGCCTTGCCTGGTCATTTTTTTGCCAGGATTTGCCTTGCCTAGATTTTCTTTAAATTTCCTTTTCTGGATTTCCTTTGCCTGGATTTGCCTTTCCTTGCCTTGTCCTGCCTGGGTTTCCCTTACCTGGATTGGACTTGCCATGCTTTAACTGCATTTGCATGGGAATGCCTTAGCTGAATTTTCCTTGCCTTTCCTTGCTAAGATTTGCATTGCCTGGATTTTCCTTGGCTTACTTTGCATTGCCTGGATTTGCCTTGCCTGGATTTTACTTGCCTTCCCTTGACTAGATTTTTCTTGCCCTGCTTTGCCTTGCCTGGATTTGCCTTGCCTGGATTTGCCTTGCTTTGCCTTGCCTTGCCTGGATTTGCCTTGCCTGGTTTTGCCATTTTTTTGTCTTGCCTTGCCTGGATTTGCCTTGCCTTTCCTTGCCTTGCCTGGATTTGCTTTGCCTTGACTTACGTGGATTTTCCTAGCTTGGATTTGCCTGATCTTGCATTACCTGAATTAGTATTGCCTGTATTTGCCTTGTCTTACGTTGCCTGAATTTGCTTTGCCTGGATTTGCTTTGCCTTTCCTTACCAGGATTTTTCTTGCTCGGATTTGCCTTGCCTTGACTTGCCTCGTCTACATTTCCCTTGCTGGGATTTGCCATATCTTTCCTTTCTTTGCCTGGATTTTCCTTGCCTTGATTAGCTTTGCCTTGCCTTACCTGGATTTTCCTAGCTTGAATTTGCCTTACCTTGCCTTGCCTGGATTTGACTTGCCTGGATTTGCCTTGCTTTGACTTGCAGGGATTTGCTTTGCCTAAATTTTTTTTTGCCTTTCCTTACCTCGATAGTTCTTGCTTGGATTTGCCTTGCCTGGATTTGACGTCTCCTGCCTTTCCCTAATTTTTTTCCCATTCCCTTGCCTTGACTAGATTTACATTGCCTGGATTTTCCTTGCCTTACCCTGCCTTGCCTTTTCTTGCTTTGCCTTGCCTTGCCTGGATTTGCTTCCCTGGATTTGCCTTGCTTTGCCTTGCCTTACCTGGATTTGCCTTGCTTGGATTTGCCTTCCCTTCCCTTGCCTTGCCTTGCCTGGATTCGCCTTGCCTTGCCTTGCCTTGCCTTTCCTGGATTTGCCTTGCCTTGCCTTGCCTGTATTTGCCTTGTTTGGATTTGACTTGCCTGGCCTTGTCTTGCCTGGATTTGTTTTGCCTAGATTTACATTACCTTGACTTTTCTGGATTTGCCTTGCCTGGATTTGCCTTTCCTTTCCTTGCCTTGCCTGGGTTTGCATTATCTGGACTTGCATTGCCTGGAATTGCCTTTACTTGCCTTGCCTTCCCAGGATTTGATTTGCTGGGATTTGCATTCCCTTGCTTTTCCTGTATTTTCCTTTTTTGCCTTGCCTTGCCTGGATTTACCTTGCCTGAATTTGGCATACCTTGCCTTGAATTGCCTTGTCTTGACTTGCCTGGATTTGCCTTGCCTGAATTTGCCTTGCCATTTCTTTCCTTGCCTGAATTTGCCTTGCTTTTTCTTGCCTTGCCTGGATTTGCCTTGCTTGGATTTGCCTTGCCTTAAATTGTCTTGTTGGCATTTGCCTTATCTGGATTTGCCTTGCCTTGACTTTTTTTGCCTGAATTTGCCTTGACTTGCCTTTACTGTATTTGCATTGCCTTACCTTGCCTGAATTTGCCTTGTCTGGATTTGCCTTTCCTTGCCTTGCCTAGATTAGCATTGCCTGTATTTTCCTTCCTTGCCTTGCCAGAATTTGTCTTGCCTTAATTTGCCTTGCCTTGCCTTGTCTGTGTATGTTTTGCCTGGATTTGCCTTGCCCTGCTTTGTCTGGTTTTCCCTTGCCTGGATTTGCCTTGCCTTGCCTTGCCTTGCCTGAATTTGACTTGCGTGAATTTGCCTTGCCTTACCATGCCTTAACTTACCTTGCCTTGCCTTGACTTGCCTTTCCTGGATTTGCCGTGCCTTGCCTTGCATGGGTTTTTCTTGCTTGGATTTGACTGGCCTGGGCTTGTCTTCCCTGGATTTGCCTTGCCTGGATTTACGTTGCTTTGCCTTTCCTGGGTTTGCCTTTCTTTGCCTTTCCCTACCTAGGTTTCTCTTTGCTGGATTTGACTTGCCTTGCCCGATTTGCGTGGCCCTTCCTTAGCTGGATTTGCCTTGATTTGCCTTGCTTAGATTTGCCTTTCCTGGATTTGCCTTGCCGTTCATTGCCTGGATTTGCCTTTCCTTGCCTTGCCTGAATTTTCTTTGCCTGGATTTGCCTTGCCTGGATTTACCTTGCCTGAATTTGCGTTGTTTTGCCTTCCTTTGCCTAAATTTACCATGCCTGAATTTTCCTTGCGTTGCCTGAATTTGCGTTGCCTGGATAAACCTTGTCTGGATTTGCCTTACTTTGCCATGCCTTGCCTTGCCTTGTCTGAATTTGAATTGCCTGGATTTCCCTTGCCTTGCCTTGCCTTTCCTGAATTTGCGTTGAGTAGATTTGACTTTCCTTAGCTTTCCTTGACTGCATTTGCCTTTCCTGGATTATTCTAGCTTGGATTTGTTTTACCTTGCCTTGCCTGGATTTGCCTTTTCTGAATTTGCCCTAGGTTGTTGTGCCTGGATTTGCCTTTCCTGCATTTGCCTTGCCTCGATTTCCCTTGTCTTGTCATAAATTTTCTGAATTGGTTTTTCCTGGATTCCCCTTGCATGGATTTGCCTTGTCTTGCCCTGCCTTGCCTGAATTTGTTTGCCTGGATTTGCCTTGCTTTGCCTTGCCTTGCCAGGGTTTACTTTGCCTGTATTTGCCTTTTCTTGCCTTACCTTGTCAGAATTTGCGTTCTCTGCATTTCCCTTGCCTTGCTTTGCCTGGATTTGCCTTGTTTTACATTGACTGGATTTGTCTTGCCTTGACTTGACTGAATTTGCCTTGCCTGGTTTTGCCTTTCCTTGCCTGGATTGGGTTGAATGGATTTGCCTTGCCTTGCCTGAATTAGCGTTGCCTGCATTTGCGTTTCCTTCCCATGCCTTGCCTGAATTTGCTTTGCCTGCATTTGCATTTTTTGTCCTGTCTTGCGTAGATATGCCTTGTTTTGTTTTTCATGGATTTGCCTTGCCTTACATTGCCCTGACTGGATTTGCCTTGCCTAATTTCCTTTGACTTGCCTTGCATTGCCTGGATTTGCATGGCTTTGCCTTGCCTGGATTTTTTTTTGCCTGGATTTGCCTTGGCTTGCCTTGCCTGGATTTGCCTTTCCTGAATTTGCCTTTCCTTGTCTTTCCTTGACTGGGTTTGTTTTGCCTGAATTTTCCTTGCATTGCCTTGCCATGCGGGGATTTGTCTTGTTTGACTTTGCTTTCCATTGCATTGCCCAGATTTCAATGGCCTTGCCTTGCCTGGATTTGCCTTACCTTTTCTTGCCTGGAATTGCCTGTCTTTCCCTTGCCTTGCCTGGGTTTTCCTTCCCTGGATTTTCCTTCCCTGGATTTGCCTTGCCTTGCCTGGATTTGTATTGCCTTGCCTTACTTTGATTTGCCTTGTTTTGCCTCCCCTGGATTTGCTTTACGTGGCCTTACCTGGATTTGCCTTGCTTGGAATTGCCTTCCATGGAGTTGACTAAATTTGACTTACCTTGACTTGCCTGTATTTGCCTTGCCATGCCTTGCCATGCCTTGCCATGCCTTGCCTTGCCTTGCATGGATTTGCCTTGCCTTGCCTTACCTGTATTTGCCCTGCCTTGCCTTGCCTGGATTTGCTTAGCCTGGCTTTGCCATTCCTTGCATGGATTTGGGTTGCCTGGATTTGCCTTGTCTTGCCTGGATTTGCATTTCCTGAATTTGCCTTGCCTGGATTTGCCTTGCCTGGATTTGCCTTGCCTGGCTTTTTTCTTCCCTGCACTTTCCTTGCTTGGATTTACCTTGAATTACATTACCTGAATTTTCCTTGCCTGGATTTTCCTTAATTTGCCTTACCCTGCCTTGGTTTGCCTTGCCTGGATTTGACTTGCCTTGTCTTGACTGGATTTGCATGGCAGTGTTTTAGCTGGATTTGCCTTGCCTTGCCTTGCTTAGATTTGCATTGGCTGGATTTGCCTTGCCTTACCTTGCATTGCCTGGATTTGCATTGCGTAGATTTGCATTCTCTTGAATTTCCTGGATTTGCCTTCTTTTGCCTTGACTTGCCTGGATTTACCTTGCTTGGATGTACCTTGCCTTGCCTGGCCTTGCCTTGATTTGCCTTGCCTTGCCTTGCCTTGCCTTCCCTGGATTTGCCTTGATGAATTTACCTTGTGTTGCCTTCCCTTGCCTATGTTTGCTTTACCTGGATTTTCCTTCCCTTGCCTTTTCTGGATTTGCCATCCCTTGCCTAGCCTTGCCTTGCATTACCTTTCCTGGATTTGTCTTGCCATGCCTTGCCTTTCCTTTCCTTGACTTCCCTGGATTTTCCTTGCCTTGTTTTGCCTGTCTTTGCCTTGTCTGGATTTGTCTTGCTTTGCCTTGTATTGACTGGATTTCCCTTCCCTGGTTTCCCCTTGCATGGATTTGTTCTGTTTTGCCTTGCCTTGCTGGAATTGCTTTGCATGGATTTGTCTTGCCTTGCCTTACCTTGCCTGGATTTGTCTTCCTTTATTTTGCATTTCCTAGATTTGACTTGCTTGGATTTGCCTTGCTTTGCCTTGCCTTACGTGGATATTCCTTGACAGGATTTGTCTTCCCTGGCCTTTGCTGGATATGAGTTCCCATGTTTTGCCTTGGCTGGATTTGCCCTGCCTTGATTTGCCTTGCCATGCCTGGGTTTACTATGCCTGGATTTGCCTTGCCTTGCCTGCATTTGCCTTCCGTGTATTTGCCTTCCTTGCCTTGCCTTGCCTGTATTTGCCTTAGCTTATTTGGCCTTGATTTCTCTTGCCCTGCATTGCCTTGCCTGGATTTTCCTTGCCTTGCGTGGATGTGCTTTGCCTGGGTTTGCTTTGCCTTGCCTTACCTGTATTTGCCTTGCTTTAATTTGCCTCGCCTTGCCTTTCCTGGATTTGCCTTATGTTGGCTTTCCTGGATTTGTCTTGCCTGTATTTGCCTTGCCATGCCTTGACTTGCCTTGTTTTGCCTTGCCTTGCCTGGATTTGCCTTGATATTTCTTGCATTGCTTTGCCTGGATTTGCCTTGCCTTCCCTTGTCTTATCTTGCCTTCCCTTGACTGGATTTGCCTTGTTTTGCTCTGCCTTTATATGACTTTCCTTGCCAGAATTTGCATTACCTTTCCTTGCATTGCCTTGCCTTGCCTTGTTTTGTTTTACCTTGCCTTGCCTGAATTTGCCTTGCCGTGCCTTGCCTTGCCTTCCCTTGTTTTATCTCGATTTAACTTGTCTTGCCTTGCATTGCCTTGCCTTATCCTGCTTGGATTTGCCTTGCCTTGCTTTGCCTAAATTTGCCTTGTTCTGCCTGGACATGCCTTGCCTTGCCCTGCATTGCCTTGCCTAGATTTACCTTGCCTTGTTTTGCCTTGCCTTGCCTGGGTTTCCCTTGCCTTGCCTGAATTTGTTTTGCTTTGCATTGCCTTGTCTGTATTTATTTGCTTTGCCTTGCCATTCCTTGCCTTGCCTTGACTGGATTTGTCTGGCCTTGCTTTGATTTGCCTTGCCATTCCTTGTCGTCCCAAAATTTGCCTTGCCTTGCTTTGCCTTGCCATGCCTAAATTATCCTTGCCTTCCTTTCTGAATTTGCCTTGCCTTGCATTGCCATCACTTGCCTGTATATGCCTTGCATTGCCTTGCCTAGATTTCCCTTGCTTTGCCTTGCCTTGCCTTGTTTTCCCTGGATTTGCCTTGCCTTGCCTTTCCTTGTTTTGCCTGAGTTTGCCTTGCCTTGCCTTACCTTGCCTAGCCTTGTCTTGTCTGGATTTGCCTTGCCTGGTTTTGAGTTGCCTTTCCTTGACTGGATTTGCATGGCCTTGCCTGGATTTGTCCTGCCTTGATTTGCCTGGATTTACCTTGCCTTACCTTGCATTTCCGGCATTTGACTTCCTTGGATTTGCCTTGCTTTGCCTTCCTTGCCTGGATTTGTCTTTCCTTGCCTTGCCTGAATTTTGTTGCCTGGATTTGGCTTGCTTTTCCGTGCCTGGATTTGCATTGCCTTGATTTGCCTGAATTTCCTTTGCCTGAATTTACCTTTCATGGACTTGTCTTCTCTGGATTTGCCCTGCCTGGATTTGCCTTTCTATGCCTGTCCTAAATATTCCTTCCCTGGATTTGCCTTGCCTTACCTTGTTTCTCCTTGCCTGGATTTGCAGTCCCTTACTTTTCTTTGCCTTGATTTGCCTAGCCTGGATTCGCCTAGCCTGGATTCGCCTTGCCTTGCCTGGATTTGCTTTACCTGGCCTTACCTGGATATGCATCTCTTGGAATTGCCTTTCCTTGCCTTGCCTAGATTTGGCTTACTTGGACTTGCCTTGCCTTGCCTTGCATGGATTTGTTTTTACTTGCCTTGCCTTGCCTTGATTTGCCTTGCTTGGCTTTGCCTTCCCTAGATTTGTGTTGCCTAGATTGGTCTTGCCATGCCTGGATTTGCGTTGCCTGGATTTGCCTTGCCTAACTTTGCCCTGCCTAAATTTGGTTTGCCTGGATTTGCCTTGCCTTGCCTGAATTTGTGTTGCCTGGATTTGCCTTTGGATGCCATGCCTTTTTTTGGATTTGCCTTGCCTGGATTTGCTTTTCATGGATTTGCCATGTCTTGCCTTGTTTTGCCTGGGTTTGCTTGCCTGGATTTGCCTTGCCGTGCCTTGCCTAAATTTGCCTTGCCTGGCTTTGTGTTGCGTTGACTGGATTTGGGTTGAATGGATTTGACTTACCTTGCCTGGATTAGTGTTGCCTGAATTTGCCTTGCCTTGTTTTTTCTGGATTTACCTTGCATTGCATTCCTCTGCCTTGGTTTGCCATGCCTAAATTTGACATTCTTTGCCTTCCCTGGATTTGCATGACCTTGTCTTACCTGGATTTGCATTGTCTTGATTTTCCTTGCCTTGCTTTGCCTTCCCTGGATTTGCCTTGCCTGGATTTGCCTAGGCTTGCCTTGCCTGGATTTGTCTTTCCTGGATTTGTCTTTCCTTGCCTTGCCTTGTCTGGATTTGTTTTGCCTGGATTTGCCTTGCATTGCCTTGCCTTGCCTGGATTTGCGTTGCATGGCTTTGCTTTGAATTGCATTGCCTGGATATGCATTGCCTTGCCTTGCCTTGCTTGAATTTCTTTTGCCTTGTCTTGCCTGGAATTGCCTTCCCTTGTCTTGCCTTGCCTGGGTTTGTCTTCCATGGATTTGCCTTGCCTTGTTTTGTTTTGCCTTTTCTGCATTTGCCTTGCCTTGCCTGGATTTGCCTTGCCTTGCATTGCCTTGATTTGCTTTGCCTGGATTTGCCTTGCCTGGATTTTTTTACCTGTCCTTACCTGGATTTGCGTTGCTTGGAATTGCCTTTTCTTGCTTTGCCTGGATTTGTCTTACCTTGCCTCGCCTGGATTTACCTTTTCGTGCCTGGATTTCCCTAGCTTTGGCAAGCACGGATTTGCCTTGCCTGGCTTTGCCTTGCCCTGCCTGGATTTTGGTTGCTTTGATTTTCCTTGCCTTGCCTAGATTTTTGTTACCTTGATTTGCCTTTCCTTGCCATGCCTTGCCTGGATTTGACTTACTTTGATTTGCCTTGCATGGATTTGCCTTACCTTGCTTTGTCTTGCCTGGATTTACCTTGCCTGAATTTGCTGTGCCTTGCCTTGCCTGGATTTGCCTTGAATTTTCTTGCAGTGCCTTGCCTTGTGTTGCCATCCCTTGCCTGGATTTGCCTTGACTTTCCTTGCCTTTTCTTGTCTTGATTTGCCTTGCCTTGTCTTGACTGAATATACCTGGCCTCGATTTTTCTTGCCTTGCCTTGCCTGGATTTCCCTTCATTGCCTTGATTGGATTTGACTTGTTTTGCCTTACCTAAATATGCCTTGCCTTGCCTGAATTTAGCTTGCCATCCTTGCCTTGGCTTGCCTTGTTTTACCGTGCCTTGCTTGGATTTGCCTTGCCTGGATTTACCTTGCCTTGCCTTACCTTGCCTTGCCTGAATTTGCCTTGCCTTGCCTTGCATTGCCTTACCTTGCCATGCCTTCGTTTCCCTGGATTTGTTTTTCTTTGCCTTGAATGATTGGCCTTGCCTTGCGTGAACTTACCTTACCTTGCCTTGTATTGCCTTGACTGTATTTCCTTTTCTTGTCATGCCCTTTCTGAATTTAACTTACCTTCCCCTACCTTGCCTGAATTTGCCTTGCCTGGATTTGCCTTGCCATGCCTTGCCTTGCCTTCTTTTGCCTGGATTTGCCTCGCCTTGCCTTGATTTATTGGCCTTGCCTTGCCTGTGCTTGCCTTGCCTTGCCTATATTTCCCTTGGCTTGTCGTGCCTTCCTTGGATTTCCCTTGCTTTCCCCTGCCTTGCTTGAATATCCCTTGCCTTGCCTTGCCTTGCCCTGCCTGTATTTGCCCTAAATTTTCTTGCTGTGCCTTGCCTTGTGTTGCCTTGCCTTGTGTTGCCTTGTATTTCCATCCATGGATTTGACTTACCTTACCTTGCCTTGCTTTGCCTTCCCTTGCCTGGTTTTGCCTTGCCTTGACTTACCTTGCTTTGCCTTATGTTGCCTGGATTTTCATTACCTTGCCTTGCCTTGTCTTTGCTTGCCCTGCCCGGATTAGCTTTGCCTTGCCTTGCATTGCCATCCCTTGCCTGGATTTGCCTTGACTTTTCTTGCCTTTTCTTGTCTTGATTTGCATTGATTTGCCTTTCCTTGTCTTACCTGGATTTGTCATGCCTTTCCTTGCCTTGTCTGGATTTACCTTTCTTTGCCTTTCCTTGCCTTGCCTGGATATGCCTATCCTGTATTTGCCTTGCCTTCCCTTCTCTGGATTTGTCTTGTTTGCATTTGTCTTGCCTTGCCTAGCCTGGATTGGCCTTTCCTGGAGTTACCTTGTTTGGACTTGTCTTGTCTGGATGTCCCTTGCCTGGAATTTCCTTGCCTTGCCTTTACTGGATTTGCCTTGGCTAGATTTACCTTGCCTTGCCTTGTCTTGAAACGCCTTGCCTTGCCTTGATATGCCTTGCCTTGGCGGGATTTGCCTTGCCTTGCATTGTCTTTCCTTGCCTTCCCTTGGCTTGCCTTGTTTTGAGTTGTTTTGTCTGGATTTGCCTTGCCTTGCCTTGCCTGGATTTGGATTGCCTTTCTTTAGCTTTCCTTGCCTAAATTTGCCTTGCCTTGTTTTGTCTGGCCTTGCCTGGATTTGCCTTGCCTTCCATTGCCCATACTTGCCTTGCCTTCCCTGGATTTGCCTGGTCTTAGCTTGCCTGTATTTGCCTAGCTATGCGTTGCTTGCCTTGTCTTGCCTTGCCTTGCATTACCTTGATTTGCCTTGCCTTGCATATATTTGCCTTGCATTGCCTTGCCTTGCCTTCCTTGGATTTTCCTTGTCTTGCCTTGCCTTGCCTTCCCTTGCCTTGCCTAGATTTGTCTTGCTTTGCCTTTTTGTGCCTTGCATGCCTTGCCTGGCCTACCCTGGATTTGCCTTGCTTTGCCTTGCCTTGTCTGGATTGGCCTAGTCTTGCCTTGCCTTGCCTTGATTTGCCTTGTCGTGACTTGCCTTGCCTTGCCTTGATTTGGCTTGTCATGACTTGCCTTGCCTTGCCTTGCCTTGCATTGCCTGGATTTGCATTGCCTTGCCTTGCCTTGCCTGGATTTTCCTTGCCTGCAGTTGCCTTTGCTGGCCTTGCGTTGCATGGATTATCTTTTCTGGAGATGCCTTGTCTGGCCTTGCCCTGCCTGAGTTTGTCTTGCCTAGATTTGCCTTGCCTTCCTTTAACTTGATTTGAATGGCTTTGTTTTACCCAGATTTGCCTTGCATTGCATTGCCTGCATTTGCCTTGCCTGGATTTCCCTAACCTTGCCTGTATTGACCTTGCCTAGATATGCCTTGTCTTGCCTTGCCTTGCCTTGCCTTGAATTGCCATGCCTTGCCTGGATTTGTCTTGCCTTGATTTGGCTTCACTTGTTTTATCTTGCCTGGATTTCCTTTTTCTTGCCTTGAGTGGATTTGCTTTGCCTTGATTTGCCTTGCTTTTCCCTTCATTTTCTTGCCTTGCCTTGCCTTGGATGGATTTGCCTTGCCTTGCCTTGACCTGACTTGCCTTGCCTGGATTTTCCTTTCCTTGCCTTGCCTTGATTTGCCTTGCCTTTCCTGGACTTGTCTTGACTTGCGTTACATTGCCTTGCCTGGGTTTTCCTTGTCGTGCCTTATTCTTCCTGAAATTCCCTTGCATTGCCTTGCCTCATGTTGATTTACATTGCCTTGTCTGGATTTGCCTTGTTTTTTTCTTGCGTTGCCTTGCCTTTCCTGGATTTACATTGCCTTGCCTTGCCTGGATTTGCCTTGCCTTGCCTTGCCTTGACTTGCGTTCCATGCATTGCCTTTCTTGGATTTTTCTTGCCTTGCCTTGCCTTGCCTTGCCTGACACTTCCTTACCTGGCTGCAGCGTACACGCCAAAGACTTGAGACTGTTAGTGTGACTCACAATATTTTTGGCTGCTGGACCTATCTGCATCCCCCCCTCTCGAGGGCTGTCAAGATCAGAGGAAGTTGCAGGCTGAGTCACTGAGGCAAAAACAGAATGCAAAGCACAGGTCTGCGGTTTGTGAGGACATTGTGCTGTCTGCTTTCCTGTCCCCATCAGTCTCTGTGTAAGTAATAAACTTGCCACAATTGAGATACCTGAGAGGAGCAGAGACACCTGCCCACATTTTCCCAGGAGCTAAGGCTTTTTTCTACCTCCTGATAGAAAACAGGATTAACAAGCCACATTAAGGGCATCATTGTTTGCTTGCGCTGTGTGTCTTTGAAAAACATAAACTGCTTTGCAAGATATTATCACAAGCCCCCTTAAACTACTTTGTAAGCTGTTTTCACAAGCCCCACATAACTATTTTTTATGGACTTACTATTTCCTTTCTGTTTACCCCTTTTCTGCTGAGATCAAGTAAATGTAACAAGAAAAAAGGCATAAAAGCTGTAACCCACAAGAATACATTTGCTGCGTTTTGACCATAAGTCACACAGACCTCCAGACTCCGCTTTCCTTTTTTCTTTTACTTCCGCACACTCTCTCCCTCAGGTTGAATGAGACATCTACGTTGGTGGTCTCGGGGACTCCCGCAGGTCGGTAGCCCCCTGGCAGACGTGCCAAACCCCAACATCTGGCACCCGGGACAGGGACCTGAGTATGAGAGGCACAGTGACGCACCCCAAAATCAAAAGAGGCAAGGTGAGGCTGCGGTTCTTGTAGGTCTGTACTCAAAATTCATCTGCAGTAAAAAATGGGGCAATGTGAGTCCAGAAATCAGTCTATGTTTGTAATGTTATTGCATCAAATGTTAAAAAATAGAGGTGCTAATGTAAAAATGAAACATGTTTCAAGGTTTTTAGAGATTGTTTATGAATTGTGCCCTTGGGTCCCTGAGGAAGGATCGTTAAATGAATCTACCTGGAGTAAAATAGGAACTAAGATTGAGGAATATACCGCAACTCATCAATCTTCCCCACAGGCAGAACTGTTACTTTCCGTTTGGTCACGGCTGTGCCATGTTGTCTGCCTGCCTTCCTGCAATGCTGACACTCGCTGCTCCCCTGCTGCTTCTCTTGCTTCTAATCCCCCTTCCTCTTACAAATCTAACCCTGATGATGGAGGGGGCGGCTGTAATTTACCACCTTGTAACGCTCTAAACGAGCCTGATTCCGCCCTCGGAGTCGGACCTGGAGCCGGAAATGGAGAAGCTCGGGACGAAGGAATCAGAACCTGAGTAAAAAACAGCATTTTGGAGAACGCACAGGTAAGTGCTTTGCCTTCTCCCTTAACCCTCTCCCCAGAGCAATTTTCGAAGCTCCTGGTTTCACTTTCCAAACCTGCTCAGGCTTTTCCTGTAGTTACTAAGCTTTCCTCTAAGCCTGTGGTGCGCTCTACTCTGCAAGAACCTATCTTTGCAACCAGTTATGCCTTTGAATCTATGAAACTGGGATTTCCCAATTCTGACCTTCACCTCGTCTGTCCCTTTGTAGAAGTGACCAATCAAAACGGCAAGATTGTTCGCCACTATGAACCTATTCATGAAAGATTTCAAGGAGGCAGTGAGTAATTACGGACCTACTGCACCTTATACTCTCTCTTTACTTGAAAATTTTGGTACTCAGGCTATGACCCCTTCAGACTGGCATCGAATCGCCAATGCCTGCCTTTCAGGCGGCGACTACTTATTTTGGAAAGCTTATTATGATGATGCCACTTTCAATTTGGTGGAAAAGAATGAGAGACAAAGAGTGGGAGTTAATCTACAGATGTTGAAAGGTACAGGCGATTATGAAGGTGTTCAGGCACAAATTGCCCTCCCAGAAGCGGCGTTTGGGCAAGTAAATGCTTTAGCTTTGCGTGCCTGGAGAAAGCTTCCCACTTATGGAGAATTCACTGATGAAATTACCAAAATTAAACAGGGAAATGAGAAACCTTACCAAAATTTTGTCTCTAGATTAATGCAGGCAGTCAAAGGGCAATTTGGAGATAGAGAGTCAGCTCAATTATTTACAAAACAATTGGCCTATGAAAATGCGAATACTACTTGCCAGTCCATTCTCTGCCCATGGAGAAAAGCTTCCCTTAAGGAATACATCTGGCAATGTGCTGATGTTGGGCCTGCCTATCAACAGGGCTTAGCTATGGCCACAGCACAAAAGGGACTTTCCATGTCAGCCTTTTTAAGGCAGCAACAACAGCAAA
>JAPYYA010000095.1:0-24982 GCA_028533165.1 Leontopithecus rosalia
AAATGCCAAATATGGGTGAGGGGGCAGAAGGCAGCAAAACACACTGCCACGTGTGTACCTATGCAACTATCTTGCATGTTCTGCACATGTACCCCAAATCCTAAAATGCAATAAAAATTTAAAAAATAAAAATAAAAAATAAAAGTGATATGGTTTGGATCTATGTCCCCATCAAAATCTCAAATCAAATTGTAATCCCCAGTGTTGGAGGTGGGGCCTGTTAGGAGGTGATTAGATCATGGAGGTGGCTCCTTCATGAATGGTTTAGCACCATCCCTTTGGTGTTGTTCGCATACTACAGTTCTCATGAGATCTAGTCACTTAAAGTGTTTAGCACCTCCCTGCAACCTTCTTTTCCTTCTGCTCCAGCCATGTAACACATGCCTGCTTCTACGTTGCCTTCTTCCATGATTGTAAGTTTCCTGAGGCCTCTTCAAAAGCTGAGCAGATGCAGGTGCCATGCTTCCGGTACAGCCAACAGAATCCTGAGCCAACTAAACCTTCTTCCTTTATAAATTACCATCTTAGGTATTTCTTTCTTTATAGCAATGTGAGAACAGACTAATACAAAGAAGTTGTAGAGACCAAGGTTTATCATGCAGGTGAAGCCTCTGGGTAGCAGGTTTCAGAGAGAACAAATCGTAAATGTTTCTTAGCAGACTTAAGGTCTGTGTGGATGTTAAATGCTAGTGGGCTTTTCCTGAATTCCCAAAGGGAGGAGGGCATAATGAGGTAATGAGGCATGTCTGACCCCAATCACTTTTTTCATCATGGCTTGAACCAGTCTTTAGGTTAACTCTGGAATGCCCTTGGTTTGAAGGAGGGGTCTATTCAGATGGTTGAAAGGGCCTTAAGATTTTATTTTTGGTTTACAATTGTATCTGGAAAAATTAGTCCTTTCTGTGTGATTTAAATTGTTCCAGTTAGTTTACCTCCTCTTGCAGCTATTTCAGCTGTTTCTTCTTGTTCTGTCCTTCAAGGATAGAGGGAGGAACCAGCTACCAACTATTCAGTAATAATCCTTCATGTGCAGCATGTCAGAGACACATGAGAAAATGCAGGATTAATTCAAGAGCCACATTCCACTTCATTCATGCAGGGACCTCAGGAAGTTTTCTTGTTGTATCCCCCTCCCTCCCACTCCCAACATCAACTAAGTATAATGAAGTCAGTTCAGGATGGGCTTTAAGCCAAAATTCACTTGCTTTGGGATTCGTCACTCAGGCTTCTATATTAAATTCACCTTGGGGTCTATGGTAAATTTTATGAAATGTTACTTTCCTCTTTACAGCTAGTATAAACATTTATTATACATCCTGTGATATATGTTTCCAGGAAGTAAGGAAATGCTGTTGTGGAAAGATATGATTCCCAGCTGATTTGGAATATAGACAAATAACATGTTTTAGAAAGGGGCCAGGACTTTAATGGAAAAAAAAATAGTTATCAGATTTTTTTTTTCTTGTCTTGCTCTGCCTTCTTTTCTGGCACCAGTTAAAGAAACATTTCTCATCCCTTCTCCCCATGCACACAAAAGATGATACCTGATATGAAATGCTGTCAAATCCTGCTTCATTAAAGCCCACAAAAGCTAATGCACAGTTCTCCTTGTACCGCCCTAAAATGGGAACAAAGAAGCAGAATAATGTCAAAATAGAACACAAAGGAAAAGAGTTTGTCCTCTGGGCCCGAGACATGAAAGATATCAGGAGTCATCTGTGAATGCTAGACTGGGCCAATGTTTCTAGGGCTTGTTTCATAGATGATGGGGGATTGACAGATAGGGCAACTCGTGCAAACACAGCAAAAGTACAGTGAGGGTCCTCCAACAAGGACCTAGGCAATGCTCCTGTCATTGACACAGTCACAGGCAACAAAGAGGATTGCTTGCCTCAGAACAGGGACAGCTAAATAGTCAGGGAATATGGCTTTCCCATTCACTTCCTGGGCAGAAGAAAGAAGTCTGGGGACAAGAGTTTGGTTGGAGGACCCTCCGACTGAGGAAGCCAGGAAACAGTCAGTTGTAAAAAATGTGCTAGATTCTTAATAGGAAGTAGCTGTAAGAAAACTCAAGTCATATAACAAAGCTTTATCACTACCAGAGTATGAACCACCATGTTGTGATTTAATATGGTTTAGTAAATCACAGATGGGAGCAAATTTATTCTGTCAAATCAGAGTATGACCCCTGGAAAGGTGAGAGGGCAAATTCAGAGTAACCTAGCTGGCATCACAGGGAAATGGCAGACTCAAGTTAAAATTAGGGCTCAAGTCAAAATCCAGCACTATGAGATTCAATGATGTGATGCAATCAGTCAAAGCAGGGATAGAATGTAGTCCAGTCTCTTCCCATCATCTCACACTACCTCCTCATTCAATCTCGTGACCTCCTGTTCATCCTCTTTCACTCTTCTGTCATCCACAGCTAAAGCCATCTGCTGGGTGCTATCACTGGGCTGTGGGAAAAGAGAAACAGTGAGTGTTGGACAGCCACTGGGAGCACATACTCTTTGTTTGGCAAGTGAGATTGTGTCTTACTTGAGTTATCCCAAAGCAGAGCCTGAAACAAGTATTTGAGAACAGGTAGTTTGTTTGGAAGGGCATTCCAAAGAGCAGGAGTGAGGGAGTGGGGAATATGAGGCATTCTTGGAGAGAAAGTCAATATAAGGATGAACTGTTAGGGCACTGTTCAACCAGAATTTCCTAGGAAGCATACAGAAGACTTCCCAAAAATATCCATCTAAAAGATGGGAGGCAGGAACTGGCTCCCATCCTTCATCAGTTGAGGGCTGCCCCTGTATGTGTTGACATTCCTGAAATTCCCACCTGGGTAGGCAGTGTCCTAGCCTTATAAGTGCCTTGGGTCAGAGAGCAAAGGTGTGGTGCTCACTCATGGTGAGACAGGGGAACCTAACCTCACACAGAGCTTTCCACCCTAGTCAGCTCTAGAATTAGAAGTATGACTGACATGATGTATGACAGGGCATCAGACATATGCACTGCAGGATGTAAGTCTGCCATAGGGTAAGAGAACAAGTAGATACTATACTATCACTGCAGAGCCGAAAATGAAGGGAACTTGGACATAAGTCCTCAGACAATAAGCTGGCATAGGATTATTCAAACTGACAGAAGTGAGGAAGCTTAAAAGAAGAGTTGAGGAGGGTTACGAGGAGTTGGATGCGGGATACAGTCAGAAAAAAGGAAAGAAATATTTCCGGATAGCCAGCATCCTGAACATTAGGATACACTTGATACCTGAACCAGCAGAGAACTCAACACGGGTGAAAAAGGGGTGAGACCACACTATAATGAGATCCTCTGGATCCAACCTTAATAAACCTTGTAGGCAGGGACCAGGATGCATTACATAGTGTTGATTTCAAAGCTATAGCAAAGTCATGCTTTTGTGAGAGTATTTAGAAAGCTTGGAGTGCTTGAAAACAGGGAAGGCTTGAGCTAGTCTTGATTAGACTTTTGGAGCTATATGCCCTACAAAGCCAGAGTCTAGACATTGGCATTGTCATCTACCTGTAGCAAAGGACTTTGGGAGTAGTCAAGGATATCTGAGGCACTGCAAGCCCAAACCTATAAAGAGAAAAGAAAGCCCCTCTGTGACATTCGTGTTGTAAATACTTAACTTCAAGAAGGAGCCTGAAGATTACAAGCATCACAGATTAGTAGGATGAAGTCTGTGAGGTTGAACTAATTAAGTATGTGAAAGGACCATAGAAGATACATATAGGAAAGACCTGCTAAGTGACCTATTGGAAATACACTGATGCCTCCCAGTACCACAGTCTTGAAAGTTATAGTGAACTTTATACAAAGTTATAGCAAACATATAGTATTAATATTCTCCATGTTCCCTCCTCTGGAGAATTGACTCACTTCCATTTTATGTAGTTCTGGTGGGACATCAATCACAATTCCTTACTCCTCCAGCACCACAACCACACATTCCAGACACAGGGGTGATCATGAAAGAATCAGCCATCAAATACCTCCATTTCTCAGGTCATAGTGATTCATTCAAGGATGAATGTGTGACTTTAAGGGAATAATCAAAGTCTCCACTAAAATTCAGTGTATTGATGCTGGCAGATTGAGAATACGGAACCTCCTTAAGAATAAAGCAGTACCCAGGAGGAAGAAAAGCTGGAGAGACTGAAAGACATTGTTGGGTCCCTCGATGCAGCCATGTCCCATGCTAGAAGTACCTTCAGACTTGCCAGTTATGTTACCAATAAACTCCATATTTGCTTAAGCTAGTTTGACTTGAATTTATATCATTTGCGATGGAGAAAATGTCTAATATGGTATTTACTGAGCACATAATGTAGGCTATGCTGGGTGTAGTTCATTGAATGTTGGCTCTCGAAAAGACATAGCCACATCCCACACACTGTATTTGAAAAAGGAGTCTTTTCCAGTTAAGTTCAGAATCTCAACATGAGATCATCTGACTATCTGGATGGGCCCTAAAGCCAATGATGAGTGTTGTTATGAGACGCACAGATTAAAACAGACAGAAGAGAAGACACAGATACACAGAAGAGGTGATCGTTTGAAGATGAAGGCAGAAGTTGAAATGATAGAGTCACAAGAAATGCCGACTGCCACCAGAAAGTGGAAGAGGCAAAGAAGGATACTCCCCTAGAGTCTCCAGAGGGAGCACAATCCTGCTGACACCTTGGTTTTAGACTTCTGGCCTCCAGAACTGAGATATAATACATTACTGTTGTTTTAAGCCACCCAATTTCTGGTAATTTGTTATGGCATCCCTGGGGAACTTGTGTATTAGGCTAGTGATTTAAATTTGAAGAGGGAGAATTATTGCTCTGGAGATAGTGGCATAAAATATTATTTATTATTTATTTTAAAAACATTATACAGCAATTGCTTTAATGGAAGGGCATATACAGTGATGTAGGAGTGAAGAATGGCTTATAGAATGAAGTCATGTCATAGAAGCAGAACTATGTAACAGTTAAAAGAACTGCCTGGGTTCAAATCCTAGCCCACTACTTACTCCACTGTCAATAGCTGTGCACCCTTGGGTAAGTTGACTAGCCTCTCTGGGCCTCGGATTCCAAAACTTTAGTACAGGGTTGGCAGTAAGGATTCTTTTAAATTGAGTTTTGTAAGTTAAATGGGACAATATATGTAAAGTGTTTAGAATAGAGTGTAGTACATGGCAGTTATGCGGTAAATGTTATTCAGGAGGAACTGCCCTGCAATGAGGTATTCTGTATCAGAGCTTCCCCACCAGCATGCTACAAATGGATTATGGATATGTCTGGCTAGAGAACTAAATGGAGAGATCCAGAAAAGTTGAGAAAACTGGGGATATCACGTAAAAGAGAAGCTTGTGAAAGAGACCTCATAAAGTTGTTATGAATTTCTGGCATTATCCCAGATCTGCATATGCATGGACATAATCCTAAACACAAATCAGGAGATAGACCAATGTATAAGTCCAAGACTGGCCCATGTGTTGTGCACACATAAGAGAGCTGAACTATGTAGCAAAGGCTTTGAAATCAGAACTGATATTGAAAACACAACCCACGGAAGGCTAATCAGAACTTGAAACCTGAACATACAAGTTGACTGCCTGCTAAAGCAAACAAACAAAAATAGCAACATTCTCTGCAGGATTTAAATAAGATCCAGGATCTAATAACATCATATGCTAACATTTAGGATACAGTCCAAAATTACTCAGTATATAAAAAACGAAGATATAATGCTGAGATAACACATATGCTAAAATTTTGAGACTAAGACTTTAAAACAGCTACTATTAAAAACTCTAAGAAGTAAGGATAAACACTCGTCGAATGGAAAGATAGAAAGCCTCAATAGCTACAACAAAAAGGAAACAAAGAAGCAGTAGAAATTTTAGAGCTAGAAACTGCAATAACTGAAATTTTATGGAAACTCACTGGATAGGCTTAATAACAGAATCAATAGGAATTAACCAATCTGAATAATAGGCAAAAGATTTAAAACAAAATGAACAGAGCCTCAGGAACTTGTGTTACAATATCAAATTGTCTAATAATTATGTCATCAAAATTATTAGAGAAGAGAAGAAAGAATTCTATGTTGGAAATTGTTTGAAGAAATACTGGCTGAAAATTCCCCCAGTTTGATAAAATACATAAATATATAAATTCAAGAGATGAATGAACTCCAAATAAAGTAAATAAAAAAAAATCCATAGCCAAAGACAGTATAATGGAACTGCTGAAAAATAAAAACAAAGAAAAAAATCTTAAAAAAGAAAACCCTCAAAAGTAGAAGAGCAGTGCTTTACTTAAAAGGGAACAGTGATTTCAATGATTGTGGATTTCTCCTAAGAAATATGGAGGCAAGAAGGAAATGACATAGTATTTTGAAGCACTTGGGAAACAAACAAACAAACATACAAACAAACAAATTGTAAACAGAATTCTATATCTACTGAAAATATTTATCAGGAATTAAAATGAACTAAATATACACTTAGATGAAGGGAAACTTCATTGCTAGAGGAAAGATTCTAAAATAATTTCTAAATGAATTTCCTTAAACAGAAGGTAAACAAAACCAAAAGAAAATTTGGAACATTAGGAGTGAGGGAGGGAGGAGAACAAGAAATGGTACAGTAAACAACACATGTTTATTTAGTAATACTAAAAATACTTATTTGCTGAAAAACAGAATTGACTATTTTTCTCCTATTGAGTTTTTAAAATATGCTTAACAGTTGAAAGCAAAAATTATAACATTGATAGAGGCTTCAATGTTTTTAGGTGCAAAATATAAGACAATTACAACATACATAAATGTGACTAGGTAAAGGACCTTATATAGTACTAAATTTCTATATTCCATCTAAAGTGACAAGATATTGATTCTAAGTAGACTGGGAAAAGTTAAGTAGGTACATTCTAATACCTGGAACATCCATCATATAGAGAGATACGGTCAAAAAACAGAATAACTGTATTAAAATGTTACTAAAAGCAAACAAATAAATAAAAGAAAAGAAGCCATGAGAAATGAGAATGGAAAACAGAGGGAACAACCAGAAAATAATGAAATGGTAGAAATCAAAACTTCACAATGATTACGTTAAATAGAAATGGTTTAAACACAGCAATGAGAGATCAAAATTTTCAGAATTAATTTTCTAAAATTATCAAACTATATGTTGTTCACAAGAAACTCACCTCAAATGTGATATAGCTATGTTCAAAGTAAAATTATATATATATATATATATATATACATATGGTAATCAAAAGAAAGATGGACTGAATATACTAATATCAGGTAGACCTCAGAGCAAAGAAAGTGACCAGATATCAAGAGAGAAATTACATAATGATGAAAGAGCCAATTGCTGAGAGAAAATACCAATACTAAATGTGTATGTATATGCATCTAACAGAACAACAAAACACATGAAGAAAAAACTGACTAACTTGAAATGACAAATAGAGAAGTCCACCATTGTCACTGAAGACATCAACAGTCCCTTCTCAGTAATTTATAGACTTAGTTCACAGAAAATGAGCAAGAATATAGGAGAACTCAATAACATGATCCACCAATTGGACCTAATTGACATTTTTAGAACATTTTACCTAAAAACAGCAGTGGATACATTATTTTCAAGTAAATATGGAATATTCACCAATGTAGACCATATCTTAGCTTATAAAACAAATTTTTATAAATTAAAATATTTGAAATCATACAAAGTGTCTTTTCTGATCACAATGGAATTCAACTATAACTCAATAACAGTAAGATAAAAGAAAAATTTTCAAACACTTGAAAATTAACCACAGACTCCTAAATAATCTGTCAAACAAATGTCCCAAGGAAAATTAGAAAATACTTTAAACTAAACATAGATAAAAATACAATATTCAAAATATGTGGGATACAGCTAAAGCAGTGCTAATAGGTAAATTTATAACATTAAATGCTTATATTTGAAAAGAATAAAGGTCTAAATTAACTAAGCTTACACCATAAGATTCTAGAAAAGGACGCACATAATTAAGGCAATGCAAGCAAAGGGAAGAAAATAAAGAGAAGACAGAATCAATGAAATTGAGAGCAGAAAACCAAAAGCTGTTCTTTGAAAAGTTGTATGAAATTGATAAGTCTCTACCAATATTTACAAAAGAGTAAAGAAAGAACCCAAATTGCCAATGTTAGTAACGAATGAAGAGATAGCACACACACACACACACACAAATACCATTGGCATTAAAAAGATAATAAAGGAATACTATGAAGAACAACTCTAGCCACATGGATTTTACAATGCAGATGATACGGAGCACTTCCCTGCAAACCACGAATGACCAGAATTCACCCACGATAAAATAAATAACTTGTATAAGAAGTAACACCATTTATATCCAATCTCTTCGAGAATCTGGACGCATACGAACATTTCCAAATTTATTTTGTTAGGCCAACATTATTACACTGATACCAAAACCAGACAAAGGCAGTACAAGAATAGAAAAAAGCACACAAATATATTCATGAAGAAGACACAAACATCCTCAAACAGTATTAGAAGATCAAATCCAGTAATATATAAAAAGAACACACTAAAATTAAGTGGGTTTTAAATTGAAAATGCAAGCCTGGTTCAATATTCAAATGTCATTCAATGCAATCCACCACATTGATAGTCAAAAGAAAATAAATCATATGATTTTATCAATTGATGCATAAAAGGCATTTGACACAATTTAAAATCCAATCATGATAAAATCCTTTCCACAAACTAGAAATATTAGGTTGGTGCAAATGTAATTGCAGATTTTGCCATTATTTTTAAAAGCAAAAACCACAATTGCTTTTGCACCAACCTAATAGAAGGAAAATTCCTCAACTTGATAAAGGGCATCTAGAGAAAAACTATAGATAATATGCTTTTTAAAAACTTTTATTTGGCCAGGCACGGTGGCTCACACCTGTAATCCCTGCACTTTGGGAGGCCAAAGCAGGTGGATCACTTGAGATCAGGAGGCCAGCCTGGCCAAGATGGTGAAATCCTCTCTGTACTAAAAACACAAAAATTAGCTGAGCGTGGTGGCACATGCCTGTAATCCCAGCTACTCGGGAGGCTAAGGCATGACAATGTTGCAGTGAGCTAAGATCATGCAACTGCACTCCAGCCAGGCAACAGCTCGAGACTTCATCCCAAAAAACGAACAAACAAACAAAAACCCTTTTAAGTTCAGGGGTAAAAATTCAGGTTTGTAACACAGGTAAATGTGTGTCATGGGAGTTTGTTCTACAGATTATTTTGTACTTTATTTCAGCCAGGTAGTAGGCCTAGTACCCCTTACTTGTTTTTCCTGATCCTCTTCCTCCTCCAACCCACCACTCTCTGTTAGGCCCCAGTGTGTGTAGTTCCCCTCTGATGTGTCCGTGTGTTCTGATCATTTAGCTTCCACTTACAAGGGAGAACATGCATTATTTGGTTTTCTGTTCCTGTGTTAGTGTGCAAAGGATAATGGACTCCAGCTTTACCCATGTCCCTGCAAAGGACATGATCTCTTTATTTTTTTATGGCTGCATAGTATTCCGTGGTATATACATGCCACATTTTCTTTATCCAGTCTATCATCAATGGACATTTAGGATGATTCCACATATTGTGAATAATGCTGCAATGAACATACATGTGCATGTATCTTTATAATAGAATGATTTTTACTCCTTTGGGTATGTACCCAATAATAGACTTGCTAGGATCCATAGTATTTCTGTCTTTAGATCTTTGAAGAATTGCCACATTGTCTTCCACAATGGCTGAACTAATTTGCAGTCCCACCAACAGTGTATAAGGGTTCCTTTTTCTCCACAACCTCACCAGCATCTGTGACTTTTTTACTTTTTATTAGTAGCCATTCTGACTGGTGTGAAATACTATCTCATTGCGGTTTTGACTTGCATTTCTCTAATGATCAGTAATGTTGAGCTTTTTTAAAAAAAATATGCTTGTGGGCTGCATCTGTGTCCTTTTTTGAAGTGTCTGTGTCCTTTGCTCACTTTTTTACGGGGTTGTTTTTCTCTTATAAATTTGTTTAAGTTCCTCATGGATGCTAGATATTAGACATTTGTCAGATGCATAGTGTGCAAAAATTTTCTCCTATTGTGTATATTGTTTACTCTGTTGATAGTTTCTTTTGCTATGCAGAAGCTCTTTAATTAGATCCACTTTGTCAATTTTTGCTTTTGTTGCAATTGCTTTTGGCATCTTCACCATGAAATCTTTGCCTGCGCCTATGTCCTGAATGATATTGCCTAGGTTGTCTTCCAAGATTTTTATACTTTTGGGTTTTTCATTTAAGTCTTCAAAACATCTTGAGTTAAGTTTTGTATATTGTGTAAGGAAGGGGTTCAGTTTCTATCTTCTGCACATGGCTAGCCAGTTACCCTGGCATCATTTATTGAATAGAGAATCATTTCCCTATTGCTTCTTTTGTCAGGTTTGTCAAAGATCAGTTAGTTGTAGGTGTGCAGTCTTATTTCTGGGTTCTCTATTCTGTTCCATTGTTGTATGTGTCTGTTTTTGTACCAATACCATGCTGTTTTGGTTACTGTAGCTCTTTTTGCAGCAATTGTGAATAGGAATTTGTTCCTGATATGGCTTTCGGAATGACTGCTGTTGGTGTAAAGGAATGCTGGTGATTTCTGTGTGTTGATTTTATATCCTGAGACCTTCCTGAAGTTGTTTATTAGCTTAAGAAATGTTTGGGCTGAGAAGATGGGGTTTTCTAGATATAGTTTTCTGTATAGTTTGATGTCTCCAGGTTTGTTTTTTGCTTAGGATTGCCTTGGCTATTTGGGCTTTTTAATTCCATATTAATTTTAAAGTAGTTTTCTCTAGTTCTGTGAAGAATGTCAATGGTAGTTTAATAGGAATAGCATTGAATGTATAAATTGTTTTGGGTAATATGGCCATTTAAACCATGTTGATTCTTCCTATCCATGAGCATGGAAAGTTTTTCTATTTGTTTATTTCATCTCTGATTTATTTGAGAGGTGGTTTGTAGTTCTTCTTGTAGAGATCTTTTACCTTCCTAGTTAGCTGTATTCCTAGGTATTTCATTCATTTTGTGGCAATTGTGAATAGGAATTTGTTCCTGATTTAGCTCTCGGAATGACTGTTGTTGGTGTACAGGAATAGTAGTGATTTTTGTGCATTAATTTTGCATACTGACACTTTGTTGTAGTTGTTTATTAGCTTAAGATGCTTTTTGGCTGAGACAATGAGGTTTTCTAGATATAGGATCATGTAATCTACAAAAGGGGATAGTTTCATTTCCTCTCTTCCTATTTAGATGCCCTTTATTTCTTCCCCTTGCCTGATTGCCTTGGCCAGAACTTCCAATACTATGTTGAATAGGAGTGGTGAGAGAGGGCATCTTGTGCTGGTTTTCAAGGGGAATGCTTCCAGCTTTTGCCCATTTGGTATGATGTTGGCTGTGGGTTTGTCATACATGGCTCCTACTATTTTGAGGTATGTTCCTTCAATACCTAGATTATTGAAAACTTTTAACATGAATTGATATTGAATTTTATCAGAAGCCTTTTCTGCATCTATTGAGATAATCATGTGGTTTTTGTCTTTAGTTCTGTTTGTATGATGAATCACATTTATTGATTTGTATATGTTGAACCAACCTTGCCTCCTGAGGATGAAGCTGACTTGATCACGGTGGATAAGTTTTTTGATGTGCTGCTGGATTTGGTTTGGTGATTTTTGCATTGATGTTCATCAAGGATATTGGCCCAAAGTTTCATTTTGTTTTGTTGCATTTCTACTAGGTTTTGGTATCAGGATGATGCTTGCCTCATAGAATGAGTTAGAGAGGAGTCCCTCCTCCTCAATATTTTATAATTATTTCAATAAGAATGTTACCAGCTCTTCTTTGTATATCTGATAGAATTCAACTGTAAATACATCTGGTCCTGGGCCTTTTTTTTTTTGGTAGGCTATTTATTACCTCAATTTCAAAACTCATTAGTGATCTGTTCAGGGATTGAATTGCTTCCTGGTTCAGTGTTAGGAGGGCATATGTGTCCAGGAATTTACTCATTTCTTCTAGATTTTCTAGTTTATGTAGATAGAGGTGTTTGTAATAGTCTCTGATGTTTGTGTGTATTTCTGTGTGGTTAGTGGTAATATCCCTCTTGTTTTTTCAGATCCTGTTTATTTGAACCTCCTCTCTTATTTATTAGTGTAGTTAGTGGTCAATTTATTTTTGCATACATCGATTTTTATTTTTGATTTTTCTCTCTTTTAATTTATTAACTCTATGAATAAGGAGTTTTTTTTTTAAGGATTAACAAAACAGATAGACTTCTAGCCAGGTTAATAAAGAAGAAAAGAGAGAAAAATCAAAAAGTAAAAATCAATATATGCAAAATAAAATTAAAAATTAAAATTAAAAATGATAATTTAAAATTTAAAAAATGATAAAGGAGATATCACCACTGATCCCACAGAAATACAAACTACCATCAGAGAATACTGTAAACACTTCTATGCAAATAAATTACAAAATCTAGAAGAAATGGCTAAATTCTTGGACACATACATGCTCCCAAGACTAAATCAGGAAGAAGTAAACTCCCTAAATATACCAATAAGTTCTGAAATTGAGGCAGTAATTAATAGCCTACAAACCAAAAAAGCTCAGGACCAGGTGGAGTCACAACTGAATTCTACCAGAGGTACAAAGAGGAGATGGTACCATTCTTTCTGAAACTATTCCCAACAATAGAAAACGAGGGATTGCTCCCTGACTCATGAGGCCAGCATCATCCTGATACCAAAACTTCGCAGAAACACAACAAAAAAAGAAAAATTGGGACCAATATTCCTGATTAACATTGATGTGAAAATAATTAAATACTAGCAAACCAAATCCAACAGCACATCAAAAAGCTTATCCACCACGATTAAGTCAGGTTCATCCCTGGGATACAAAGCTCATTCAACACACACAAATCAATAAACATAATACATCACATAAACAGAACCAATGACCAAAACCACATGATTACCTCAATAGATGCAGGAAAGGTCTTCAATCAAATTCAACACACCTTCATGCTAAAAACTCTCAATAAATTAGGTATTGATGGAACGTATCTCAAAATAATAAGAGCTATTTATGACAAACCCACAGCCAATATCATACTTAATGGGCAAAAGCTGGAAGCATGTCATTTGAAAACTGGAACAAGACAAGGATGCCGTCTCTCACCACTTCTATTCAATATAGTATTGGAATTTCTAGCCAGGGCAGTCAGGCAATAGCAAGAAATAAAGGGTATTTAAATAGGAAGAGAGGAATGGTTTCTGTTTGCAGATGACATGATTGTATATTTAGAAAACTCCACTGTCTCAGCCCAAAATTTCCTTAAGCTGATAAGCAACTTCAGCAAAGTCTTAGGATACAAAATCAATATGCAAAAATCACAAGCATTCCTATACACCAATAACAGACAAACAGAGAGCCAAATCATGAGTGAATTCCCATTCACAATTGCTACAAAGAGAATAAAATACCTAGGAATACAACTCAGAAGAGATATAAAGGTTCTCTTCAAGGATCACTACGAACCACTGCTCAAGGAAATAAGAAAGACACAAACAAATGGAAAAACATCTCATGTACATGGATAGGAAGAATATCAATATTGTGAAAATGGCCATACTGCCCAAAGTAATTTATAGATTCAGTGCTATCGCCATTAAGCTACCACTGACTTTCTTCACAGAATTAGAAAAAACTACTTTAAATTTCATATAGAACCATAAAAGAGCCCATATAGTCAAGATAATTCTAAGCAAAAAAAAAAAAAACAAAGCTAGAGGCATCATGCTAGCTAACTTCAAACTATACTACAAGGCTACAGTAACCAAAACAGCATGGTACTGGTACCAAAACAGATATGCAAACCAACGGAACAGAACAGAGGCCTCAGAAATAACTCCACACATCTACAAACATTTGATCTTTGACAATCCTGACAAAAGCAAGCAATGTGGAAAGGATTCCCTATTTAATAAATGGTGTTGGGAAAACTGGCTAGCCATGTGCAGAAAACTGAAACTGGACCCCTTCCTTACACCTTATACAAAAATAAACTCAAGATGGATTAAAGACTTAAATGTGAAACCTAAAACTATAAAATCCCCAGAAGAAAACCTAGGCAATACCATTCAGGACATAGGCATGGGCAAAGACTTCATGACTAAAACACCAAAAGCAATGGCAACAAAAGCCAAAATTGACAAATGGGATCTAATTAAACTAAAGAGCTTCTGCACAGCAAGAGAAACTACTGTCAGAGCGAACCAGCACCCTACAGAATGGGAGAGAATTTTTGCAATCTATCCATCTGACAAAGGGCCAATATCCAGAATCTACAAAGAACTTAAACAAATTTACAAGAAAAAAACAAACAACCCCATAAAAAAGTGGGTGAAGGATATGAACTGACATTTCTCAATAGAAGTCATTTATGCAACCAACAACCATATGAAAAAAAGCTCATCATCACTGGTCATTAGAGAAATGCAAATCAAAACCACAATGAGATACCATCTTATGCCAGTTAGAATTAGTGATCATTAAAATGTCAGGAAACAACAGATGCTGGAGAGGGTGTGGAGAAATAGGAACACTGTTACACTGTTGATGGGAGTGTAAATTAGTTCAACCATTGTGGTAGACAGTGTGGTGATTCCTCAAGGATCTAGAACCAGGAATACCATTTGACCCAGCAATCCCATTACTGGATATATAACCAAAGGATTATAAATTATTCTTCTATAAAGATGCATGCACACATATGTTTATTGCAGCACTGTTTACAATATCAAAGATTTGGGACCAACCCAAATGCCCATCAATGATAGACTGGCACATATACACCATAGAATGCTATGCAGCCATAAAAAAGGATGAGTTCATGTCCTTTGCAGGGACATGATGCAGCTGCAAATCATCATTCTCAGCAAACTAGCACAGGAACAGGAATCCAAATACCACATGTTCTCACTCATAAGTGGGAGTTGAACAATAAGAACACATGGACACAGGGAGGGGAACGTCACATATCAGGGCCTGTCAGAGGGTGGGGGCTAGGAGAGGGATAGCATTAGGAGAAATACCTAATGTAGATGATGTGTTCATGGGTGCAGCAGACCACCATGGCACGTGTATACCTATGTAACAAACCTGCACATTTTGCACATGTATACAAAAACTTCAAACCTGCACATTCTGCACATGTATACAAAAACTTAAAGTATAATTAAAACAAAACAAACAAACAAAAAATGCAATGGTATACCAAATCCATCAGGATGGCTGCTACTGGAACAACAGAAAATAACAAGTGTTGGTGAGAATATGGAAAAATCAAATCCCTTATGCATCGTTAGTGGGAATAGGCAGTGTATAAGAGTATGGTGGTTACTCAAATGATTAGAAATAGAATTACCATATGATCCAGCAATTTTATTTCTGGGTAAATACTCAAAAGAATTGAAAGCAAGGTCTTGAAGATATATTCGTACACTTATGCTGATAGCAGCATTAGTCACAATAGCTGAAACATGGAAATATCCCGTGTCTATTGACAGATGAATGAATAAGCAAAATGTGGAATACACACAGTGGAATATTATATGGCCTTAAAAGGAAAGGCAGTTCTGCAACATGCTACAACATGGATGTACCTTGAGGACATTTTGCAGAATGAAATAAGCCAGTCACAAAAAGGCAAATACAATATAATTTCAGTTATATGATGTACCTAGAGTAGTCAAAATCACCGAGACAGAAAGTAGAATGGATTTCTGAATGGTGGTTTCTAGGGGCTGGGAAGAGCAGGAAATGAAGAGTTAGTGTTTAATGGATACCCATTAAACAGGGGTTTCAGTCTTACAAGATGCAAAGAGTTCTGTGGATGGATGATGGTGATGTCTGCACGACATCTTCAATGTATGAAAATTTGAAATGATTAAGTTGATAAATTTCATGTGTATTTTACCACAATAAAAAATTGGGATGGGGGAAGGAGAACAATATTCTAATTATAACCTTGTTATTGGCACCACTTAGATAGCACTTGCTCTACGCTAGACACTGTTCTAATTTCTCTCTGCATATTAACTCAAATGTGGAAAATAAGATCCAGTGATCTCCCTAATTCAGTATTCCTTGTACTTCATCTGGAGATCTGGCTAAAATGCAGATTTGAATGCAGTAGATTTTGGCTGAAATTCTCCACAGGACTCTGATGCTGCTGGTCCTTGTACCACACTTTGAGTAGCCAGGGCCTGATGTTCCACATCTACTAAATCAAGACCAAGATTCATACTCTGATTATCAGAGATAGAGCTCAATGTTCTTTCTATTCCATTATTGCTATCTCTAGAGATTTTTTTCCTTCTGCTGCAGTTTGATAGAAGGCAACTCAGCAGTTAATTACAGGCTGCCAGTTCCAGAGTGCAGTGCTATGCAGCAGAAAACAGAAATCACCCTTTTTCACAGTCAGCTCTCTATTGCACTAGCTGTCCTGGCTATGAGTAGTTGTCTAATCCTTAGTAGATTTGGCCACGGGTGCATCATGCTTCAGGATTGAAGTTTTAAAAAATAATGTATTGAGACTCATAAGCCAGTTGCGGTCATCAATGCAGCTCCTCAGAGGAGAAAGGAAAGGGAAAGAAGGAAGTGAACAGACAGGAAAGAGAATGGATAGACAATGGAAGAGTGTGGAGGCTGGAGGGGAAAAAGGTCTAAATTCCTTCTGTAGTCTACTTGAGGATGATTACTCCAATAAGGAAATTGCAAACATGCTCCCTGGTTAGGAGCAAGCCACAGCTGCTCAGGTGGACTGCTGAGTAGCACCTCTGCTGAAGGAGCCTGATGATTATTTATTTGTATCATGGATTCCTCATTTTGCAGGTCTGGCTGTCTCAGCCTGCATGCAGTCTGGCTCTCCAAGCATGGGACCATTGCTGCTGCTGATGGATTTCTGAGTTAGCCCCATTCTCTTTCTCCGTGGAGTAGCACACACTCTGAAGTCATGACTCTGCATGACCCCCTGCTCCTGGAATAAGGGTGCCAAGGACTAGTGAGAGGCTTACATCAGCAGGGCCAGGTGCATTTGACATGTGCACAGGCACTTTATTCTTGCTAGATTTCTGCTAAAAAAGATATTCTGGGTTATATTGAAATAGGATTTTCTTTTTAAAATGAAATATAACTTACATAAATCCAATAAATCTTAAACATAATGTTCATAAATTATGTTTCATAAATGTTCACATATATATGTATATATGTGTGCATATGTTACATATCTGTACCTTGCTATAGGTTTTGAAATTTTTTATCAACCACTAAAGACAATATCCTCAATGCTCACAGCATAGTAAATACTAATGGGAATCACCTTCATGGTAATGAATCAAATTTCACTAGTTCTTGTCCCATCACTGTTAATGGACCTCTCTACAAATTATTCTCCACGGGACATTTTCACGTGGTAATAAAAGAATCTCTCTCACTGCATCAACTACTTATTTTCATATTATTACTGAATAACAAATTAACTAAAAATCTTCCATGGCATTCAACTATATTTTTTATGCAACTAGAGTATTGCATAAGAATTGGCTGCTTTAGGATGGACTCAGAAGAACAGTTCTGCTAACCTTGACTGGGCATCTTACACTTTTGAGTTGAGATTCTAAAAATCCAAGATGGATTTACCTGGGTGACTCAGCTCTATTCCATATTTCCCTCATCTTCTTTCTGAGACTAACGGCTAACTGAGGCATGGTTTCCTCATGCAATGGCAGAAGGATCAGAATCAATCCTTGCTTCATTGGATATGCCCCACCCTCACTTCTAGCTCATTCTATTGGCCAAAGCAATCACATGGCTGAACCCAGAATCAAGGAGAAGCACACCCTCTAATGGCAAAGGGCACAAAACAAGGAGGAAAGAAATATTGTAGTATTAATGCCATGTACCACAAGAGATGATACTCTCTTTCTCTCATCAGGCACCAGAATCTTCCACCAGGTGCCACCGCTGTTCTGTACCATGGCCAGGTCCATTTTGGAGGCATCTGACCCATGACAAGGCCCAAGCTGTAAGAAAGGAGAAAAATTTAGTGCTCTCCTCTTTGTTACAATCTGAAAGATGCATGCTTGTAGCCTTGAGTCTTTTAGAAACCTTAATAAAATGGTTTTTATTCATGGTCCTTCTCTTGCTAAGAACCCTTAGAGCTGGGGTGGGAATGAATTTATGTGACATCTACTAGTTATACTCAGAATCATTGCTTTCCTCCAAGAGTGTGGTCAAACTGGAGCCTGTCTTTTTCCTTTATTCCCAGGAAGACCTCAGGAAACCTCAGTGAAGTTGTACTAAGTTTCCCTGCTTCATTAACAGATCTCCAGCTCTCTCAACATGATTTAAGCTTAAATTATACATATTTACTCATCATAATGACTGTTTAGTTAATGACTTCCTGTCATGTCAGCTTTTAGAAAGCTATACCACTTTTAGGGCAACTTTTTTTAAAACTATTTCTCTATTTTATTTTGGTATAATTTTCTCACCCTCAAACACTCATGGCATAGTATAGTGTAATATAACCTATGCACATCCTCCCATATACTTCAGATTATCTCTAGATTATGTATAATACCCAGTGCAATGTAAATGCTGTGTAAATAGTTGTTATGCTATATCGATTTATTTGTATTTTTTTATTTTTATGTTTTTTTTTCAAATATTTTTGATCAGCATTTGAATCCACAGGTACAGAGGGCTGACTATATATCCAAATCCTCTATATAAAGTGTAACACAATGCTAAAAATAATTCAAGTAAACTAAAAGAAGGCAGAAAAGAGGAAACAAACAAAAATCAAAACAACTAGAAAACAATAAAGTATCAGACATATATCCTAACAATAAGTGTTTTAAATGTAATTGGTATAAATATACCAAATAAAAGGTAGTAATAGACAAAGTAGATTTTAAAAAATGACCCAATTATATTATGTCTATAGGAATCTCAAATATAAGTTCAGGGGTACTGAACTTAAAATAAAAGTTTAAGAAGGTAAAATTTTTTAAAAAGTTCATCTTGTTACATAGGTAAGCTTGTGTCGTGGGGGTTTGTTGTACAGATTGTTTCATCACCCAGATATGAAGCCTAGTACCCATTAGTTATTTTTCCTGATCCTCTCCCTGTTCCCACCCTTCACCCTCCAATAGGCCCTGGTGCTTGTTGTTCCTACTTATGTGTCCATGTGTTCTCATCATTTAGCTTCCACTCATAAGTGAGAACATGCAGTATTTACATTTCTGTTCCTGTGTTTGTTTGCTAAGAATAATGTCCTCCAGCTCCATCCATGTCCCTGCAAAAGACACAACCTCATTATTTTAATGGCTGCATAGTATTCTGTGGTGTCTCTGTACCACATTTTCTTTATCCAGTCTATCCTTGATGGACATTTAGGTTGATTCCATGTCTTTGGTATTGTGAATATTGCTACTATAATCATACATGTGCATGTGTCTTTATAAAAGAATCATTTATATTCCTTTGGGTATATACCTAGTAATGAGATTGCTAGGTCAAATGGTATTTCTGTCTTTAGGTCCCTGAGGAATTGCCACACTATCTTCCACAATGGTTGAACTAAGTTACATTTCCACCAACAGCATACAAATATTCATTTTTCTCCACAACCTCGCCAGCATCTGTTGTTTTTTGACTTTTTAATAATAGTCATTCTGGCTGGTGTGAGATGATATCTCATTGTGGTTTTGATTTGCATTTTTCCAATGATCAGTGATGTTGAGCTTTGTTTAATATGTTTGTTGGCCACATATATGTCTTCTTTTGAAAAGAGTCTCTTTGTGTCCTTTGCCCACTTTTTTATGGGGTTTGCTTTGTTCTTGTAAATTTGTTTAAGTTCCTCATAGATGCTGGATATTAAACCTTTGTCAGATGCATATATTGCACAATCTTTCTCCCATTGTTTAGGTTGTCTGTTTACTCTGTTGATAGTTTCTTTTGCTGTGCAGAAGCTATTTAATTAGATGCTCTTTTTCAATTTTTGCTTTTGTTGCAATTGATTTTGGCATCTTTGTCATGAAATCTTTGTCTGTGCCTATATCTTAAAATGTATTACCTAGGTTGTCTTTCAGAGTTTTTATACTTTTGGGTTTTACATTTAAGTCTTTAATCCATCTTGAGTTAATTTTTTTGTAAATGATGTAAGGAAGGGATCCAGGTTCAATCTTCTGCACATGGCTAGCCAATTATCCTGACATCATTTACTGGATAGGGAAACTTTTCTCCATGGCTTGTTTTGGTCATGTTTGTCAAAGATCAGATAGTTGTAGGTGTGTAGCCTTATTCCTGGGTTCTCTATTCTGTTCCATTGGTGTATGTGTCTGTTTTTGTACCAATACTGTGCTGTTTTAATTACTGTAGCCCTGTAATATAATTTGAAGTTGGGTAGTGTGATGCCTCTAGCTTTGTTCCTTTTGCTTAGGTTTGCATTGGTTATGCAGGCTCTTTTTTGATTCCATATGAATTTTAAAGTAGTTTTCTCTAGTTCTGTGAAGAATGTCAATGGTAGTTTAATAGGAATAGCATTGAATCTATAAATTGCTTTGACTAATATGGCCATTTAAAAGATATTGATTTTTTTCTATCCATGAGCATGGAATGTTTTTCCATTTGTTTGTGCCATCTTTGGTTTCTTTGAGCAGTGGTTTGTAGTTCTTCTTGTAGAGATTTTTCACCTTCATAGTTAGTTGTATTCCTACATATTTTATTCTTTTTTGGCAATTATGAATGGGAATTTGTTTTTAATTTGGCTGTTAGTATGACTGTTGTTCTGTTGTTGGTGTATAGGAATGCTAGTGATTTCTGTGCATTTATTTTCTAGCCTGAGACTTTCCTGAAGCTGGTTGTTAGAGTAAGAAATGTTTGGGCTGAGACGACGGGGTTTTCTAGATATAGTATCATGTCATCTGCAACCAGGGATAGTTTGAAAGGAAGAATAAAAATAAACAGATGGAATTACAGGCGTGACCCATGTTGGGGGATCAACTGAGGTCAGGAGTTTGAGACCAGCCTGGCCAACATAGTGAAACCCTGTCTGTACTAAAAATACAAAAATTAGCTGGGCATGGTGGTGGGCACCTTTTATCCCAGCTACTCGGCAGGCTGAGACAGGAGAATCCCTTGAATCTGGGAGGCGGAGGTTGCAGTGAGCCAAGATTGCAGCCACTGCACTCCAGCCTGGGCAACAAAGAATGAAACTTTATCTCAAAAAAGCAAAATAAATAAAATAAAATAAACAGATGGAAAAAGATATACCATATAAATACTAACCAAGAGAAAGCTAGAGTGACTATACTAATATCAGATAAAGCAGACTTAAGAGCAAAAGAAATTATGAGATACTCCATAATGATAAACGGGTCAATCCGCCAAGAAGGCATAACAATCCTAAATTTGTATTACCAAATAATGGTGCTAACAAAATACATGAAGCAGAAACTTACAGAATTGAAGAGAAGTAGATAAATTCATAATTATACTTTAAGATCTCAATACCCCTCTCTCAGTAATTGATAGAATCACCACATAGAATGTCAGTGAAGATATAAATGAACTGAACAATACTATTAGCCAAAGGATCTAATGAACACTTATAAAACACTTCACCCAACAGTGTAAGAATTCATGTTTTATTGAATCATGTTTGGAACAGTCACAAAGATACTTCATGTCCTGGCTCATAAAACAAACTTAAACAAACTGAAAAGAATTAAAACTTCTTCTGATAACTGAATCATCTCTAATCATAATTGAATTAAACTAAAAATTAACAGAAAAACAACTGGTAAATCTGCAAATATTTGGAAATTAAACAACTCAAAGAGGTGGTTTCAATAAAAATCAAAACCTACATAGAACTGAAGGAAAATGAAAATACAACAACTCAAAGCTTGTGAAATGCAGCTAAAGCTATGCATATAAGGAAATTTATAGCGTTAAATGCTTATATTAGGGAAAATTAAAGGTTTCAAAACAATAATCTAAGTTTCTACCTTAACAAGGAAGAAATAACAATAAAATAAACCAGAAAGCAAGCAATTGAAGAAAAATGATAAAAATAAGAGCATAAATACATGAAATTCAAAACATGGAAATAGAGAGGAATGAATGAAAATTAAAGCAGGTTCTTTGGAAATGTTAAGAAAATTGATAAAATCCTAGTACAACTGAAAAACAGAAAAGACGTAAGTTACCAATGTTGGAAATGAACAGGGATAGCACTGTGAACACCACAGGTATTAAAGGAATAGTAAGATGATGCTACAAACATCTTTACACACATAAATTCAACTATAGCACCATAAAAGAAAATTACAAACTAATATCCCACAGGAACATAGACACAAAATTTTCAACAAAATATTAGCAAATCAAATCCAGCAACATATAAATAGCATTACAGATGATAACCAAGGAGTTTTATTCCAGGAGTGCAAAGGCTGTTCAGTATTTGAAAATCGATCAATGTAATCCTCTATGCTAACAGAACTGAATAAGAAACTTGCTTGATCATATTAACCGATGCAGAAAAGGTACTTAACAGATCCAAATTCCATTCCTGGGAAAAACTTTCAGCAAACTAAGAATTGAAAGGAACTTGAATGTCTTTGACCAGAGAAAGGGCAACTGCAGAAAAACAAAAACAAAACCCTCTATCACTAACATTATACATAACGTGAAAGACTGAATGTGTTTTGCCAGAGACAAGACAAGGATGGCTACTGCTACTACTCTTATCTGACATAGTACTACAAGTATTAGTCTGTGCAGTAAGGATATAAAGTCAAGAAAAGGATATAAAAGGCAGGCAGATTAGAAAGGAAAAAATAAATGCTTTTTATTTGCAGAAGCTATATTGTCTATGTGGAAAAATCCCAAGGAATTTATAGAAAAACTTCTATAAATAGTAAGTAAATTTAGCAAATTTACACAAAAATTGATCACTTTTATATACAAACAATGAACTATTGGAAAACAAAATGGAAAAATTCAATGCCATTTATAATTGTTCCCAGAAAACGGACACCAAGGTGTAAATCTAGTAAAACATATACAGGTACTATATGCGAAAACTGCTGAATTTTGATAAAAGAAATCAACAAAGATATAAATATATAGAGAGACAATACCATGTTCATGGATTGGGAGAATAAACATAGTAAAGATCTTATTTCTCCTAAAATTGATATGTAGATTCTATAAAATTTCTATAAAAATCCAAGTAGTATCTTTTGTAGATACAGGCAAGCTCAATTTAAAAATTATATGGAAAGACAAAGAAACTAGAGTAGCTAAAACAGTGTTGAAAAATAAAGTTGGAGGAATCACACTACCAAATTTTAGGACTTACCATATATTTACAGTAATAAAAACAGTGTAGTATTGGCGGAGGGATAGACAGACAAACAGATAAATACATACATACATATATAGATACATATATAAATACATACATATGTAGATTGATCAGTGGAATAGAATGGAGAACCCCAAAATAATATTCACCAAATATCTGTAACTAAGTTTTTTGCAATTCAAGGGAGGAACTATTGTCTTTTCAGCATATGTTACTAGAACAGTGGACATCAATGGGCCAAAACAAACACAAACACACAGAACAAGCCTTGCACCTCATATAAACACTTCAAAATGGAGTGTATGCATAAATGTAAAACTATAAGGTTTATTGAAGACAATATAAAAAACATCTTTGTTAGCAAGAGAGTTATTAAATGTGATGCCAAAATACACTATCCTTAGATTTAAAAGATCACCCAAGTCTACTTAATCAAAATGTAAAACTTTTGCTATGTGAGATGAAGAGAATGAAAAGACAAGCCACAGGATGGGGAAAATATTTGTAAATCATACATCTGAGAAATGAATCATATCCAGAACATGTAAAGAATTACCTAAACTTGACAGTAATAAAACAACATGGTCCAGTTAGAAAACAGACAAAATATTTGAACAGCATTTGACCAAAGAAGATACATGGGTGGAAATTAAGTACATTTAAAAAAAATGTTCACCATCATTAGCCATTAAGAAAATGCAAATTAAACCCACTACACATTTTTTAGAATAGCTAGAATTAAAAAAAATACTGACTATACCAATGACTGGTGGTATACTGGAGGAACTGGATCTCTTGTACATTTCTGGTGGGAATGTAAAATTGTACAACCACTTCAGAAAACAATTTGGTTATTTCTTAAGAAATTAAACAAACATTTATCATATAATCCAGCAACAACACTTCTGGATATTTATCGTAGAAAAATGAAAACTTGTATTTACTCCAAAACCTGTACATGAATGTACTTAGCAGGTTTATATTTATAAAAGCCAAAAACTGGAAACAATTGAAATGACCCTCAACAAGATAATTGATAGACAAACTGTGGTACATCCATATCAGAGAATGCTACTCATCAGTAAATAGTAATGAACTATTGATGCATGTAACAGCTTATCTATAAGTCAAAAAAGCCAATCTCAAAAGGTAACATGATATATGTATAATATTCTCAAAATGACAAAATTATAGACAAGGAGAGCAGATTGGTGGTTGTCAGGGATTTGGGGAGTGGGTGGGAAGGCATGACTATAAAGCAGTAACCATTCAGGACATAGGAGTAGGCAAGGACTTCATGACCAAAACACCAAAAACATTGGCAACAAAAGCCAAAATAGACAAATGGGACCTAATCAAACTTCACAGCTTCTGCACGGCAAAAGAAACAGTCACTAGAGTGAATCGGCAA
>JAPYYA010000951.1:0-37673 GCA_028533165.1 Leontopithecus rosalia
TTCCCTCTACCGTGTGTTCCTTGTACAGTTTCTGTCCCTGCACAGTGGTTTCTCTTTACTGTGTCAGTCCCTGTACCGAGTCTTCCCTGTACCGAGTACGTCCCTGAACCGTGTCAGTCCCTGTACCGTGTCAGTGCCTGTATCGTATCTTCCCTTTACCGTGTATGTCACTGTACCATGAATTCTATGTACCGTGTCCGTCCCTGTACCGTGTCAGTCCCTGTACCGTGTCAGTGCCTATACCGTATGTTTCCTGTACCGTGTATGACACTGTACCATGCCTTCTATGTACCGTGTCAGTCCCTGTACTGTGTCAGTCCGTGTACCTTGTCAGTGCCTGTACGGTATGTTTCCTGTACTGTGTATGACACTGTACCGTATCTTCTCTGTACCGAGACATTCCCTGTACCGTGTGAGTGCTGGTACCGTATCTTCCCACTACGCTGTGTTCCCTGAACCGTCTCAGTCCCTTTACCGTGTTTTCTCTTTACCGTGTCAGTCCTAGTACCATGTCTTCTCTGAACCGAGACATACCCTGTACCGTCTGAGTGCCTGTACCGTGTCTTCCCTGTACCGAGAATGTCCCTGTACCGTGTGAGTGCCTGTACCGTGTCTTCACTGTACCGTGTCCGTCCCTGTACCGTGTTTGTATGTACCGTGTCAGTGCCCGTACTGTATCTTCCCTGTACCATGTATGTCACTGTACCGTGTCTTTTATGTACATGTCCATCCCTGTACCGTGTCTTCTATATACTGTGTCAGTACCTGTTCCGTGTCTTCTCTGTACCCAGACATTTCCTGTACCGTGTCAGTGCTGGTACCGTATTTTCCCTCTACCGTGACATTCCCTATACCGTGTCAGTGCCTTTACCGTATCTTCCCTATTTCGTGTCAGTGACTGTACCGTATCTTACCTGTACCGTGTCAGTCCCTGTATCGTGTCTGACCCTGTACCGTATCAGTCCCTGTACCGTGTCAGTCCCTATACCTTGTCAGTGCCTGTACCGTATCTTCCCTGTACCGTGTATGTCACTGTAGCGTTTCTTTTATGTACGTGTCTGTCCCTGTACCATATCTTCTATGTACTGTGTCAGTAACTGTACCGTGTCTTCTTTGTACCGAGACATTTCCTGTACCATGTCAGTGCTTGTACCATATCTTCCCTCTACCGTGTGTTCCTTGTACCGTGTCAGTCCCTGTACAGTGTTTTCCCTTTACTGTGTCAGTTTCTGTACCGTGTCTTTCCTGTACCGAGAACGTACCTGTACCGTGTCATTCCTCGTATTGTGTCAGTGCCTGTACCGTATCTTCCCTGTACCGTGTACGTCACTCTACCGTGGCTTTTATGTACATGTCAGTCCCTGTACCATGTCTTCTATGTACTGTGTCAGTAACTGTACCGTGTCTTCTCTGTACCGAGACATTTCGTGTACAGTGTCAGTACTGGTACTGTATCTTCCCTCTACCGTGTGTTTCTTGTACCGTGTCAGTCCCTGTACAGTGTTTTCCCTATACTGTGTCAGTTTCTGTACCATGTCTTTCCTGTACCGAGAACGTACCTGTACCGTGTCAGTCCCCGTACCGTGTCAGTGCCTGTACCGTATCTTCACTGTTCCGTGTAAGTCACTGTACCGTGAATTCTATGTACCCTGTCAGTCCCTGTACCGTGTCAGTCCCTGTACCGTGTCAGTGCCTGTTCCGTATGTTCCCTGTGCCGTGTATGTCACTGTACCGTGTCTTCTATGTACCGTGTCGGTCCCTGTACCGTGTCAGTCCCTGTATCGTGTCAGTCCCTGTACCGTGTCAGTGCCTGTACCATGTCAGTGCCTAAACCGTATCATCCCTGTACCGTGTATTTCTCTGTACCGTGTCTTTTATGTACGTGTTCATCCCTGTACAGTGTCTTCTAGGTACTGTGCCAGTCCCTGTACCGTGTCAGTGCCTGTACCATATATTCCCTGTACTGTGTATGTCACTGTACCATGTCTTTTATGGACCGTGTCCGTCCTTGTATTGTGTCTTGTATGTATCGTGTCAGTCCCTGAACCATGTCTTCTCTTTACCGAGACGTTCCCTGTACCGTGTCAGCACTGTTACGGTATCTTCACTCTACCGTGTGTTCCTTGTACCATGTCAGTTTCTGTACCGTGTCAGTCCCTGTACCGTGTCAGTGCTTATACCGTATGTTTCCTGTACCGTGTATGACACTGTACCGTGTCTTCTATGTACCGTGTCAGTCCTTGTACTGTGTCAGTCCCTGTACCGTGTCAGTGCCTGTACCATATATTCTCTGTACCAAGTATGTCACTGTACCATGAATTCTATTTAACGTGTCAGTTCCTGTACCTTTTCAGTCCCTGTACCATGTCAGTGCCTGTTCAGTATGTTCCCTGTGCCGTGTATGTCACTGTATTGTGTCTTCACTGTACCATATCAGTCCCTGTACCATGTAAGTTCCTGTACCGTGTCAGTCCCTGTACCTTGTCAGAGCCTGTACAGTAATTTCCCTGTACCGTGTATGTCACTGTACATGAATTCTATGTACCGTGTCAGTCCCTGTACCGTGACAGTCCCTTTCCCTTATCAGTGCCTGTACCTTATCTTCCCTGTACCTTGTATGTCACTCTACCGTGTCTTTTATGTTCCGTGTCTGTCCCTGTACCGTGTCTTGTATGTACCGTGTCAGTCCGTGTACCATGTCTTCTCTGTACCGAGACATTCCCTGTACCGTGTCAGTGCTGGGACCGTATCTTCCCTCTAGCATGTGTTTCTTGTACCGTGTCTGTCCCTGTACAGTGGTTTCTCTTTACTGTGTCAGTCCGTGTACCATGACAATCCTTTTCCCTTATCAGTGCCTGTACCTTTTCTTCCCTGTACCGTGTATGTCACTGTACCGTGTCTTTTATGTTCCATGTCTGTCCGTGTACCATGTCTTGTATGTACCGTGTCAGTCCGTGTACTATGTCTTCTCTGTACCGAGACATTCCCTGTAGCGTTTCAGTGCTGGGACCGTATCTTCCCTCTTCCGTGTGTTCCTTGTACCGTGTCTGTCCCTGTACAGTGGTTTCTCTTTACTGTGTCAGTCCCTGTACCGAGTCTTCCCTGTACCGAGAACGTCCCTGTACCATGTCAGTGCCTGTACTGTATGTTCCCTGTGCCGTGTATGTCACTGTACCATGTCTTCTATGTACCGTGTCAGTCCCTGTACCCTGTCAGTCCCTGTATCGTGTCAGTCCCTGTACCGTGTCAGTGCCTAAACTGTATCATCCCTGTACCGTGTATGTCTCTGTACCGTGTCTTTTATGTATGTGTTCGTCCCTGTACAGTGTCTTCTATGTACTTTGCTAGACCCTGTACCATGTCAGTGCCTGTAACATATATTCCCTGTACTGTGTATGTCACTGTACTGTGTCTTTTATGGACCGTGTCCGTCCCTGTACCATGTCTTGTATGTATCGTGTCAGTCCCTGTACCATGTCTTCTCTTTACCGAGACGTTCCCTGTACCGTGTCAGCGCTGGTACGGTATCTTCCCTCTACCGTGTGTTCCTTGTACCATGTCAGTTTCTGTACCGTGTCAGTCCCTGTACTGTGTCAGTGCCTGTACCGTATATTTCCTGTACCGTGTATGACACTTTACCGTGTATTCTATGTACTGTGTCAGTCCCTGTACTGTGTCAGTTCCTGTACCGTGTCAGTGCCTGTACCATATGTTTTCTGTACCATGTATGACACTGCACCGTGTCTTCTCTGTACCGAGACATTCTCTGTACCGTGTGAGTGCTGGTACCGTATCTTCCCTCTACCGTGTGTTCCCTGAACCGTCTCAGTCCCTGTATCGTGTTTTCTCTTTACCGTGTCAGTCCTAGTACCGTGTCTTCTCTGAACCGAGACATACCCTGTACCGTCTGAGTGCCTGTACCGTATCTTCCCTGTACCGAGAACATCCCTGTACCGTGTGAGTGCCTGTACCGTGTCTTCACTGTACCATGTCCGTCCCTGTACCGTGTCTTGTATGTACCGTGTCAGTGCCCATATTGTATCTTCCCTATACCGTGTATGTCACTGTACCATGTCTTTTATGTACGTGTCCGTCCCTGTACCGTGTCTTCTATATACTGTGTCAGTACCTGTACCATGTCTTCTCTGTACACAGACATTTCCTGTACCGTGTCAGTGCTGGTACCGTATTTTCCCTCTACCGTGACATTCCCTATACCGTGTCAGTGCCTTTACCGTATCTTCCCTATTTCGTGTCAGTGACTGTACCGTATCTTACCTGTACCGTGTCAGTCCCTGTATTGTGTCTGACCCTGTACCGTGTCAGTCCCTGTACCGTGTCAGTCCCTGTACCGTGTCATTGCCTGTACCGTATCTTCCCTGTACCGTGTATGTCACTGTACCATAAATTCTATGTACCATGTCCGTCCCTGTACCGTGTCAGTCCCAGTACCGGGTCAGTGCCTGTTCCGTAGGTTCCCTGTGCCGTGTATGTCACTGTGCCGTGTCTTCTCTGTACCGAGACATTTCCTGTATTGTGTCAGTACCGGTACCGTACCTTCCTTCTACCGTGTGTTCCTTGTACCGTGTCAGTCCCTTTACAGTGCAATATCACAGACAAAGTGCAACGTTTCCGGGATGTAGATGTCAATGTTTTGAAAAAAAGCGTGACTATAACCTGAATATCACAGGATGTGTACACCACAACAGTTGAATTGATTCTAAGGCCGAAACACTGAAAGGATATGACTTCAAATATCTTCAAAGTGCCAACCCCCGGTGATACTGTTCCTAATAACCAAGCGATCACCAAGGACCTTACTCACGATGTGATTGGAACTGTATGCCGGTTCTGTGATATTGTTTCTGATATCCGGAGAAGGAGGAGAGAATGTTGCTGCCCATAGGGAAATACTCTCAATTCCGCAAGAGGCGTCCACCGTGCTCTGATGTGGTCACTAACGTAAAAGAGAAAACAAATAAATTGAATTAACCGTTGCCACGCCTGAAACCGCCCTATGCTTTCCATTCTCTTGTCAATGGGGTTGAGGATGACATTTTTGTCAATAGGTCAAAAGCGTAACTGGAGATATTGCGTCATATTTGAAAACCTGAATAACGTTATCATTTTCACATGATACAGTGGCCATTATCATAGGACACGTCATTTCCACGATACCCCGGTCCCAGGAGATGTGGGCACAGGACCCTAGGCAGAGTCTCCCTAAGCGGCCAGGATAGGCATGGGGGGCTTCTGTGCGCCCCCTGGTGGGGGCTGTGGGTATAGCGTGCTGTTCAGAGGTACTAGGTCTGCACCTAATTCAACACGTGAGCATAGCTTACATACAGGGCAAATATCCTTACACGTGTGCATAGGGTATTAATACGATAAACATTCAGACATATTACGTGCAAAATACATACGTATTTGATACGCACGTACCACGTACAGTATAAGCTTTTTTGCGATATCATGTGATGTATTCCTATATTCCTGTGATGACACACATGTCTTCACTGATATTTGACGAAATGTGACTAGTGTACATATTTTGTACCTATGTTTGTGTACACATCATAGAGACATGTACGTATTAAACATGTTACATATGTGTTTTCTACATGTGTATTTGGTACACATAGGTCCAGCAGAGTAAATGTACCGATGGTACCCGTTTTACACATTTATTATAATAAACCAATAAAAGTACACATAATCAGTACATTCGGGAATGTTGCTTTCAACATATTACATAGAGATTACTGCGGGTACCAAAGCGGGTGTACACCGTTGTGCATAATTAGGTTAAAAATATAGGGATTATGAGTCCATTCGGAAATATTGCTTTAAACACACTAAATAGAAATCAGTGTGGGTTCTAAAGTGGGTGTCTCCCGATGTGTGTACATAGTTGAAACATGTGCATGTGGTGTGTACTATGGGTTTGCGTACAGGAGGAACATATCCATAATCTATGTACGTATGTGAACACAGCACACGTACGTTCATACTGTGCACACATATGTACACGAACATACATAGTACATCGGTAAACAATGGATACATAAAGCCCATGCGTATATATCGTAATATAACAATAAATGTACATCCTGTGTGCAATGTGTACATTTATATTTCTACTATGACATGCGTATTGTGATGACACAGTTGCGATTATGACATCATTTTGATATCACCATCAATGTACGCATTGTACACATTACGTACAGACCTGTTATGTACAAGTTTTGTACATAGAAATGTACACAAAGTATCGATAAGGTACCTTGATAGTACATCGTTATTGTGTACACGTATGTACGTCACAGTCAACGTACGTAAGGTACATGCTCTATACATGGTAATATCCCATTAGGCTTACAGCTTCTGAGTACATTCTGTAATATCATTTTTAGTATATTACATAAAAATTACTTCCAACGTCCATATGGATATACAACCACGCGTGTCCGTTTCGTGATCTGCTCCATCATATTTTAAGACGGAATCCCTCTCACTGTGAAAGCAAGGGTAAACTGTGAAGTCATTCCAATATCACAGACAAAGTGCAATGTTTCCGGGATGTAGATCACAACATTTTGGAAAAGAGCGTGACTATACTTTGAATATCGCAGGATGTGTACACCACCACAGTCATATTGATTTTAAGGTCGAAACACGGATAGGATATGACTCCAAATATCACCAAAAGTGCCCAACCCCCAGTGATACTGCTCCGAAAAACCAAGCGATCACCGAGGACCTTACTCACGATGTGATTGGAACTGTATGCCGTTTCTCTGATATTGTTTCTGATATCCAGAGAAGGAGGAGAGAATACTGTGGCCCATAGGGAAATACTCTCAACACGGTAAGAGGTGTCCACAGTGCTCTGATGTGGTCACTAATGTAAAAAAGAAAACAAGTAAATTGAATTAACCGTTGCCACGCCTGAAACCACCCTATGCTTTGCATTCTCATGTCAATGGGGTTGAGGATGACATTTCTGTCAGTAGGTCAAAAGCGTAACTGGAGATATTGCGTCATATTTGAAATCCTGAATAACGTTATCATTTTCACATGATACAGTGGCCATTATCATAGGACACGTCATTTTCACGATACCCGGGTCCAAGAGATGTGGGCACAGGACCCTAGGCAGAGTCTCGCTAAGCGGCCAGGCTGGGCATTGGGGGCTGCTATGCGCCCCCTGGTGTGGGCTGTGGGTATAGCGTCCCGTTTACAGTGAGTAGGTCTGCACCTAATTCAACACGTGAGCATAGCTTACATACAGGGCTAATATCCTTACACGTGTGCATATGGTATTATCGCGAAAAACATTCAGACATGTTACGTGCAAAATACATACGTACTTGATACGCACGTACCGTGTAAAGTATATGCTTTTTTACGATATCATGTGATGTATTCCTATATTCCTGTGATGACACACATGTCATCACTGATATTTGATGAAATGTGACTAGTGTACATATTTTGTACCTATGTTTGTGTACACATCAGAGAATGAGACATGTACGTATAAAACATGTTACATATATGTTTTCTACATGTGTATTTGGTACACATATTTCCAGCAGAGCAAATGTATCGATGGTTCCCGTTTTACACATTTATTGCAATAAACCAATAAATGTACACATAATCAGTACATTCGGGAATGTTGCTTTCAACATATTACATAGAGATTACTGCGGTTACCAAAGCGGGTGTGCACCGTTGTGTGTAAGTTGGTTAAACATGTACGGATTATGAGTCCATTCAGGAATATTGCTTTAAACACACTAAATAGAAATCACTGTGGGTTCCAAAGTGGGTGTCTCCCGATGTGTGTACATAGTTGAAACATGTTCATGTGGTGCATACTATGGGCTTCCGTACAGGAGGAACATATCCATAGTCTATGTATGTATGTGAACACAGCGCACATATGTACATACTGTGCACACATATGTACACGAACATACATAGTACATCTCTAAACAACGGATACATAAAGGACGTGCATACATATTGTAGTATCATGATAAATGTACATTCTGTGTGCAATGTGTACATTTATTTCTTCTATGACATGCGTATTTTGATGACACAGTTGCGATTATGGCATCATTGTGACATCACAATCAATGTAGGTGTTGTACACATTACGTATATACCTGTTATGTACATGTTTTGTACATACAAATGTACACAAAGTACCGATAAGGTACCTTGATAGTACATCGTTATTCTGTACACGTATATATGTCACAGTCAACGTACGTAAGGTACATGCTCTATACATGGTAATATCCCGTTAGGTGTACAGCTTCTGAGTACATTCTGGGATATCATTTTTAGTATATTACATAAAAATTACTTCCAATGTCCATATGGCTGTACAACCACGCGTGTCCATTTCGTGATATGATCCATCATATTTTAAGACGGAATCCCTCTCACTGTGAAAGCAAGGGTAAACTGTGAAGTCATTCTAATATCACAGACAAAGTGCAACGTTTCCGGGATGTAGATCACAACATTTTGGAAAAGAGCGTGACTATACTTTGAATATCGCAGGATGTGTACACCACCACAGTCGTATTGATTCTAAGGGCTAAACACGGAAAGGATATGACTTCAAATATCCCCGAAAGTGACCATCCCCCGGTGATACTGTTCCTAATAACCAAGCGATCACCGAGGACCTTACTCACGATGTGATTGGAACTGTATGCCGCTTCTGTGATATTGTTTCTGATATACAAAGAAGGAGGAGAGAATGTTGCTGCCCATAGGGAAATACTCTCCACACGGTGAGAGGCATTCACCGTGCTAAGATGTGGTCACTAACGTAAAAGAGAAAACAAGTAAATTGAATTAACCGTTGCCACGCCTGCAACCGCCCTATGCTTTCCATTCTCATGTCAATGGGGTTGAGGATGACATTTTTGTCAATAGGTCAAAAGCGTACCTGGAGATATTGCGTCATACCTGAAAACCTGAATAACGTTATCATTTTCACATGATACAGTGGCCATTATCATAGGACACGTCATTTTCAAGATACCCGGGTCCAAGGAGATGTGGGCACAGGACCCTAGGCAGAGTCTCGCTAAGCGGACAAGCTGGGCATGGGGGGCTGCTATGCGCCCCCTGGTGGGGGCTGTGTGTATAGCGTGCCGTTCAGAGGTACTAGGTCTGCACCTAATTCAACACGTGAGCATAGCTTACATACAGGGCAAATATCTTTACACGTGTGCATAGGGTATTAACGTGATAAACATTCATACATATTACGTGCAAAATACATACGTACTTGATAGGTACGTACCGTGTACAGTATAAGCTTTTTTTGGATATCATGTAATGTATTCCTATATTCCTGTGATGACACACATGTCATCACTGATATTCGACGAAATGTGACTAGTGTACACATCATAGAAAGAGACATGTACGTATTAAATATGTTACATATATGCTTTCTACATGTGTATTTGGTACACATATGTCCAGCAGAGCAAATGTACCGGTGGTATCCGTTTTACACATTTATTGCAATAAACCATTAAATGTACACATAATCAGTACATTCGGGAATGTTGCTTTCAACATATTACATAGAGATTACTGCGGTTACCAAAGCGGGTGTGCACCGTTGAGCGTAAGTTGGTTAAACATGTACGGATTATGAGTCCATTCAGGACTATTGCTTTAAACTCACTAAATAGAAATCACTGTGGGTTCCAAAGTGGGTGTCTCCCAATGTGTGTACATAGTTGAAACATGTGCATGTGGTGCATACTATGGGTTTGTGTACAGGAGGAACATATCCATAGTCTATGTACGTATGTGAACACAGCACACATATGTACATACTGTGCACACATATGTACACGAACATACATAGTACATCTGTAAACAACGGATACATAAAGAACGTGCGTACATATCGTAATATCACGATAAATGTACATCCTGTGTGCAATGTGTACATTTATATTTCTACTATGACATGCGTATTGTGATGACACAGTTGCGATTATGACATCATTTTGATATCACAATCAATGTAGGTGTTGTACACATTACTTACAGACCTGTTATGTACATGTTTTCTACATAGAAATGTACACAAAGTACCGATAAGGTAGCTTGATAGTACATCATTATTGTGTACACGTATGTACGTCACAGTCAACGCACGTAAGGTACATGCTCTATACATGGTAATATCCCATTAGGTGTACAGCTTCTGAGTACATTCTGGGATATCATTTTTAGTATATTACATAAAAATTACTTCCAATGTCCATATGGCTATAGAACCACGCGTGTCCGTTTCGTGATATGATCCATCATATTTTAAGATGGAATCCCTCTCACTGTGAAAGCAAGGGTAAACTGTGAAGTCATTCCAATATCACAGACAAAGTGCAACGTTTCCGAAATGTAGATCACAACATTTTGGAAAAGAGCGTGACTATACTCTGAATATCGCAGCATGTGTACACCACCACAGTCTTATTGATTCTAAGGTCGAAACTCGGAAAGGATATGACTGTAAATATCCCCGAATGTGCCCAACCCCCCATGATACTGTTCCTAATAACAAGCGATCACCGAGGACTTTACTCACGATGTGATTGGAACTGTATGCCGTTTCTCTGATATTGTTTCTGATATCCGGAGAAGGAGGAGAGAATGTTACGGCCCATAGGGAAATACTCTCAACACGGTAAGAGGTGTCCACGGTGCTCTGATGTGGTCACTAACGTCAAAAAGAAAACAAGTAAATTGAATTAACCGTTGCCACGCCTGAAACCGCCCTATGCTTTCCATTCTCATGTCAATGGGGTTGAGGATGACATTTTCGTCAATAGGTCAAAAGCGTAACTGGAGATATTGCGTCATATGTGAAAACCTGAGTAACGTTATCATTTTCACATGATACAGTGGCCATTATCATAGGACACGTCATTTTCACGATACCCGGGTCCCAGGAGATGTGGGCACAGGACCCTAGGCAGAGTCTCGCTAAGCGGCCAGACTGGGCATGGGTGGCTGATATGCGCCTCCTGGTGGGGGCTGTGGGTATAGCGTGCCGTTCACAGGTACTAGGTCTGCACCGCATTCAACACGTAAGCATAGCTTACATACAGGGCAAATATCCTTACACGTGTGCAAATGGTATTATCGCGATAAACGTTCAGACATGCTACGTGCAAAATACTTACATACTTGATACTCACGTACCGTGTAAAGTATATGCTTTTTTGCGACATCATGTGATGTATTCCTATATCCTTGTGATGACACACGTCATCACTGATATTTGACGAAATGTGACTAGTGTACATATTTTGTACCTATGTTTGTGTACACATCATAGAAAGAGACGTGTACGTATAAAACATGTTACATATATGTTTTCTACATGTGTATTTGGTACACATATGTCCAGCAGAGAAAATGTACCGATTGTACCTGTTTTACACATTTATTGCAATAAACCAATAAATGTACACATATTCAGTACATTCGGGAATGTTGCTTTCAACATATTACATAGAGATTACTGTGGGTACCAAAGCAGGTGTGCACTGTTGTGCGTAAATAGGTTAAACATGTACGGATTATGAGTCCATTCAGGAATATTGCTTTAAACACACTAAATAGAAATCCCTGTGGGTTCAAAGGGGGTGTTTCTCGATGTGTGTACATAGTTGAAACATGTGCATGTGGTGCACACTATGGGTTTGCATACAGGAGGAACATATCTATAGTCTATTTATGTATGTGAGCACAGCGCACGTATGTACATACTGTGCACAAATATGTACACGAACATACATAGTACATCTGTAAACAATGGATACATAAAGGACATGTATACATATCGTAATATCACGATAAATGTACATCCTGTGTGCAATGTGTACATTTATATTTCAATGACATGCGTACTGTGATGACACAGTTGCGATTATGACATCATTGTGATATCACAATCAATGTAGGTGTTGTACACATTACGTACAGACCTGTTATGTACATGTTTTATACGTAGAAATGTACACAAAGTACTGATAAGGTACCTTTACAGTACATCGGTATTGTGTACAAATATGTACGTCACAGTCAACGTATGTAAGGTACATGCTCTATACATGGTAATATCCCATTAGCTGTACAGCTTCTGAGTACATTCTGGGATATCATTTTTGGTATATTACATAAAAATTACTTCCAATGTCCATATGGCTGTACAACCATGCGTGTCCATTTCGTGATATGATCCATCATATTTTAAGACGGAATCCCTCTCACTGTGAAAGCAAGGGTAAACTGTGAAGTCGTTCCAATATCACAGACAAACTGCAACGTTTCCGAAATGTAGATCACAACATTTTGGAAAAGAGCGTGACTATACTTTGAATATCACAGGATGTGTACAACACCACAGACGTATTGACTCTAAGGTCAAAACACGGAAAGGATATGACACCAAATATCCCCAAAAGTGCCCAACCCCCGGTGATACTGTTCCTAATAACCAAGCGATCACCGAGGACCTTACTCACGATGTGATTGGAACTGTATGCTGTTTCTGTGATTTTGTTTCTGATATCCGGAGAAGGAGGAGAGAATGTTGCTGCCCATAGGGAAATACTCTCAACACGGCAAGAGGCTTCCACCGTGCTCTGATGTGGTCACTAACGCAAAAGAGAAAACAAGTAAATTGAATTGACCGTTGCCACGCCTGAAACCGCCCTATGCTTTCCATTCTCATATTAATGCGGTTGAGGATGACATTTCTGTCAATAGGTCAAAAGCGTAACTGGAGATATTGTGTCATATTTGAAAACCTGAATAACGTTATCATTTTCACATGATACAGTGGCCATTATCATAGGACACGTCATTTTCACGATACCCGGGTACCAGGAGATGTGGGCACAGGACCCTAGGCAGAGTCTCGCTAAGCTGCCAGGCTGTGCATTGGGAGCGGCTATGCGCCCCCTGGTGGGGGCTGTGGGTATAACGTGCCATTAAGAGGTACTAAGTCTGCATTTAATTCAACATGTGAGCATAGCTTACATACAGGGTAAATATCCTCACACATGTGCATAGGGTATTAACGCGATAAAGATTCAGACATATTACGTGCAAAATACATACGTACTTGATAGGCACGTACCGTGTACAGTATAAGCTTTTTTTGGATATCATGTGATTTATTCCTATATTCCTGTGATGACACACATGTCATCACTGATATTTGACGAAATGGGACTAGTGTACATATTTTGTACCTATGTTTGTGTACACATCATAGAAAGAGACATGTACGTATTAAACATGTTACATATATGTTTTCTACATGTGTATTTTTAACACATATGTCCAGCAGAGCAAATGTACTGGTGGTACCCGTTTTACACATTTATTGCAATAAACCAATAAATGTACACATAATCAGTACATTCGGGAATGTTGCTTTCAACATATTACATAGAGATAACTGCGGTTACCAAAGCGGGTATGCACCGTTGTGTGTAACTTGGTTAAACATGTACGGATTGTGAGTCCATTCGGGAATATTGCTTTAAACACACTAAATAGAAATCAGTGTGGGTTCCAAAGCGGGTGTCTCCCGATGTGTGTACATAGTTGAAACATGTGCATGCGGTGCATACTATGGGTTTGCGTACAGGAGGAACATATCCATAGTCTATGTACCTATGTGAACACAGTGCACGTATGTACATACTGTGCACACATACATACACGAACATACATAGTACATCTGTAAACAACGGATACATATAGGACATGGGTACATATCGTAGTATCACGATAAATGTACATCCTGTGTACAATGTGTACATTTATATTTCTACTATGACATGTGTATTTTGATGACACAGTTGCGATTATGGCATCATTGTGATATCACAATCAATGTAGGTGTTGTACACATTACGTATAGACCTGTTATGTACATGTTTTGTACATACAAATGTACAAAAAGTACCTATAAGGTACCTTGATAGTACATCGTTATTCTGTAAACGTATATAGGTCACAGTCAACGTACATAAGGTACATGCTCTATACATGGTAATATCCCATTAGGTGTACAGCTTCTGAGTACATTCTGGGATATCATTTTTAGTATATTACATAAAAATTACGTCCAATGTCCATGTGGCTGTACAACCACGCGTGTCCGTTTCGTGATATGATCCCTCATATTTTAAGACGGTATCCCTCTCACTGTGAAAGCAAGGGTAAACTGTGAAGTCATTCCAATATCACAGACAAAGTGAAACGTTTCCAGGCTGTAGATCTCAACATTTTGGGAAAAAGCGTGACTCTACCCTGAATATCGCAGGATGTGTATACCACCGCAGTCGTATTGATTCTAAGGCCGAAACACGGAAAGCATATGACTTCAAATATCCCCGAAAGTGACCATCCCCCGGTGATACTGTTCCTAATAACCAAGCGATCACCGAGGACCTTACTCACGATGTGATTGGAACTGTTTGCCGGTTCTGTGATATTGTTTCTGATATCCGGAGAAGAAGGAGAGAATGTTGCTGCCCATAGGGATATACTCTCAACACGGCAAGAGGCGTCCTCCGTGCTCTGATGTGGTCACTAACGTAAAAGAGAAAACAAGTAAATTGAATTAACCGTTGACACGCCTGAAACCGCCCTATGCTTTCCATTCTCACGTCAATGGGGTTGAGGATGACATTTTCGTCAATAGGTCAAAAGCGTAACTGGAGATATTGCGTCATATTTGAAAACCTGAGTAACGTTAACATTCTCACATGATACAGTGGCCATTATCATAGGACACGTCATTTTCACGATACCCAAGTCCCAGGAGATGTGGGCACAGGACCCTAGGCAGAGTCTCGCTAAGAGGCCAGGCTGGACATGTGGGGGTGCTATGCGCCCCCTGGTGGGGGCTGTGGGTATAGCGTGCCATTAAGAGGTACTAAGTCTGCACCTAATTCAACAGGTGAGCATAACTTAAATACAGGGCAAATATCCTTACACCTGTGCATAGGGTTTATCGCGATAAACATTCAGACATACTACGTGCAAAATACATACGTACTTGATACGCACGTACCGTGTACAGTATATGCTTTTTTGGGATATCATGGGATGCATTCCTATATTCTTGTGATGACACACATGTCATCACTGATATTTGACGAAATGTCACTAGTGTACATATTTTGTACCTATGTTTGTGTACACATCATAGAAAGAGACATGTATGTATTAAACATGTTACATATATGTTTCTACATGTGCATTTGGTACACATATGTCCAGCAGAGCAAATGTACGGATGGTACCCGTTTTACACATTTAGTGTAATAAACCAATAAATGTACACATAATCAGTACATTCGGCAATGTTGCCTTCAACATATTACATAGAGATTACTGCGGGTACCAAAGCAGGTGTGCACCGTTGTGCGTAAGGAGGTTAAAAATGTACGGATTATGAGTCCAATCAGGAATATTGCTTTAAACACACTAAATAGAAATCAGTGTGGGTTCCAAAGCGGGTGTCTCCTGATGTGTGTACATAGTTGAAACATGTGCATGTGGTGTGGACTATGGGTTTGCCTACAGGAGGAACATATCCATAGTCTACGTACGTATGTGAACACAGCGCACGTATGTACAGACTGTGCACACATATGTACACGAACATACATGGTACATCCGTAAACAATGGATACATAAAGGACGTGCGTACATATCGTAATATCACGATAAATGTACATCCTGTGTGCAATCTGTACATTTATATTTCTACTATGACATGCGTATTGTGATGACACAGTTGCGATTATGACATCATTGTGATATCACAATCAATGTCGGTGTTCTACACATTACGTACAGACCTGTTATGTACACGTTTTCTACATAGAAATGTACACAAAGTACCGATAAGGTACCTTGATAGTACATCGGTATTGTGTACACATATGTACGTCACAGTCGACGTACGTAAGGTACATGCTCTAAACGTGGTAATATCCCATTAGGTGTACAGCTTCTGAGTACATTCTGGGATATTATTTTCAGTATATTACATAAAAATTACGTCCAATGTCCATGTGGCTGTACAACCACGCGTGTCCGTTTCGTGATATGATCCCTCATATTTTAAGACGGTATCCCTCTCACTGTGAAAGCAAGGGTAAGCTGTGAAGTCGTTCCAATATCACAGACAAAGTGCAACGTTTCCAGGCTGTAGATCTCAACATTTTGGAAAAAAGCGTGACTCTACCCTGAATATCGCAGGATGTGTACACCATTGCAGTCGTATTGATTCTAAGGCCGAAACATGGAAAGCATATGACTTCAAATATCCCCGAAAGTGACCATCCCCCGGTGATACTGTTCCTAATAACCAAGCGATCACCGAGGACCTTACTCACGATGTGATTGGAACTGTCCGCCGGTTCTTTGATATTGTTTCTGATATCCGGAGAAGAAGGAGAGAATGTTGCTGCCCATGGGGAAATACTCTCAACACGGCAAAAGGCGTCCGCCGTGCTCTGATGTGGTCACTAACATAAAAGAGAAAACAAGTAAATTGAATTAACTGTTGCCACGCCTGAAACCGCCCTATGCTTTCCATTCTCATGTCAATGGGGTTGAGGATGACATTTTCGTCAATAGGTCAAAAGCATAACTGGAGATATTGCGTCATATTTGAAAACCTGAGTAACGTTAACATTTTCACATGATACAGTGGCCATTATCATAGGACACGTCATTTTCACGATACTCAAGTCCCAGGAGATGTGGGCACAGCACCCTAGGCAGAGTCTCGCTAAGAGGCCAGGCTGGGCATGGGAGGCTGCTATGCGCCCCTGGTGGGGGCTATGGGTATAGCGTGCCGTTCACAGGTACTAGGTCTGCACCTAATTCAACAGGTGAGAATAGCTTACATACAGGGCAAATATCCTTACACCTGTGCATAGGGTTTATCGCGATAAACATTCAGACATATTACGTGCAAAATACATACGTACTTGATACGCACGTACCGTGTACAGTATATGCTTTTTTGGGATATCATTGGATGCATTCCTATATTCTTGATATGACACACATGTCATCACTGATATTTTACGAAATGTGTCTAGTGTACATATTTTGTACCTTTGTTTGTGTACACATCATAGAAAGAGACATGTACGTATTAAACATGTTACATATATGTTTTCTACATGTGTATTTGGTATACATATGTCCAGCAGAGCAAATGTATTGATGGTACCCGTTTTACACATTTAGTGTAATAAACCAATAAAGGTACACATAATCAATACATTCGGCAATGGTGCTTTCAACATATTACATAGAGATTACTGCGGGTACCAAAGTGGGTGTACGTGGTTGTCCCTGTACCGTGTCTTCTATGTACTTTATCAGTCCCTGTACCCTGTCTTCTCTGTACCGAGACATTCCCTGTTCCGAGTCAGTGCTGTTATTGTATCTTCCCTATAACGTGTCTTGCCTGTACGGTCTCAGTCCCTCTTCCGAGACATACCCTGTACCGTATGAGTGCCTGTACCGTGTCTTCCCTGTACCGAGAACGTGCCTGTAGCGTGTGAGTGCCTGTATCTTCACTGTACCGTGTCAGTTCCTGTACCGTGTCAGTTTTTGTACCGTGTATGTCACTGTACCGTGTCTGTCCCTGTACCGTGTCTTGTATATACCGTGTCAGTCCGTGTACGGTGTCTTCTCTGTACCGAGACATTCCCTGTATTGTGTCAGTGCTGGTACCGTATCTTCCCTCTACCATGTGTTCTTTGTACGGTGTCAGTCCCTGTACAGTGTTTTCTCTTTACTGTGTCAGTCCCTGTACAAAGTCTTCCCTGTACCGGGAACATCCTCGTACCTTGTCAGTCCCTGTACCATGTCAGTGCCTGTACCATGTCAGTCGCTGTACCCTGTCAGTACCTGTACCATATCTACCAGGTACCGTGTATGTCACTGTACCGTGAATTCTATCTACTGTGTCATTCCGTGTACCATGTCAGTCCCCATATCGTGTCAGTGCCTGTACCGTATGTTCCGTGTACCGTGTATGTCACTGTACCGTGTCTTTTATGTACGTGTTCGTCCCTGTACAGTGTCTTCTATGTACTGTGCCAGTCCCTGTACCATGTCAGTGCCTGTACCGTATATTCCCTGTACTGTGTATGTCACTGTACCGTGTCTTTTATGTACCGTGTCCGTCCCTGTACCGTGTCTTGTATGTACCGTGTCTGTCCCTGTACCATGTCTTGTATGTACCGTGTCAGTCCCTGTACCGTGTCTTCTCTGTACCGAAACGTTCCCTGTACCGTGTCAGTGCTGGTACCATATCTTCCCTCTACTGTGTGTTCCTTGTACCATGTCAGTTTCTGTACCGTGTCATTCCCTGTACCGTGACAGTGCCTGTACCGTATGTTTCGTGTACCGTGTATGACACTGTACCGTGTCTTCTCTTTACCGAGACGTTCCCTGTACCGTGTCAGCGCTGGTACGCTATCTTCCCTCTACCGTTTTTTCCTTGTACCATGTCAGTTCCTGTACAGTGTCAGTCCCTGTACCGTGTCAGTGCCTGTACCGTATGTTTCTCGTACCATGTGTGACACTGTACCGTGTTTTCTATGTACCGTGTCAATCACTGTACCGTGTCAGTCCCTGTACCGTGTCAGTGCCTGTACCGTATCTTCCCTGTACCGGGTATGTCACTGTACCATGTCTTTTATATAAGTGTCAGTCCCTGTACCGTGTCTTCTCTGTACCCAGACATTTCCTGTACCGTGTCAGTGCTGGTACCGTATCTTCCCTGTACCGTGACATTCCCTATACCGTGTCAGTGCCTTTACCATATCTTCCCTATTTCGTGTCAGTGACTGTACCGTATCTTACCTGTACCGTGTCAGTCCCTGTATCGTGTCTGACACTGTACCGTGTCAGTCCCTGTACCGTTTGAGTGCCTGTACTGTGTCTTCAGTGTACCGTTTCAGTTCCTGTACCGTGTCAGTTCCTGTACGGTGTCAGTCCCTGTACCGTGTCAGTGTCTGTAATGTATCTTCCCTGTCCCTTGTATGTCACTGTACGTGAATTCTACGTACCGTGTCAGTCCCTGTACCGTGTATTCTATGTACCGTGCCAGTGCCTGTACCTTATCTCCCCTGTACCGTGTATGTCACTGTACCGTGTCTTTTATATTCCGTGTCTGTCCCTGTACCGTGTCTTGTATGTACCATGTCAGTCCCTATACCGTTTTTTCTCTGTACCGAGACATTCCCTGTACGGTGTCAGTTCTGGTACCGTATCTTCCCTCTACCGTGTGTTCCTTGTACCGTGTCAGTCCCTGTACAGTGTTTTCTCGTTACTGTGTCAGTCCCTGTCCCGTGTCTTTCCTGTACCGAGAACTTCCCTGTACCGTGTCAGTCCCTGTACCGTGTCAGTGCCTGTACCGTATCTTCCCTGTACTGTGTAAGTCACTGTACCATGAATTCAATGTACCGTGTCAGTCCCTGTACCGTATCAGTCCCTGTACCATGTCAGTGCCTGTTCCGTATGTTCCCTATGCCGTGTATGTCACTGTACCGTGTCTTCTATGTACGTCAGTCCTTGTACCGTGTCAGTCCCTGTACCATGTCAGTGCCTGTACAGTAATTTCCCTGTACCGTTTATGTCAATGTACATGAATTCTATGTACCGTGTCAGTCCCTGTACCGTGACAGTCCCTTTCCCTTGTCAGTGCCTGTACCTTATCGTCCCTGTACCGTGTATGTCACTGTACCGTGTCTTATTTTCCGTGTCTGTCCCTGTTCTGTGTCTTTTATGTACCGTGTCAGTCCTTGTACCATGTCATTCCCTGTACTGTGTAAGTGCCTGTACCGTATGTTCCGTGTACCTTCTATGTCACTGTACCGTGTCTTTTATGTAGGTGTTCGTCCCTGTACAGTGTCTTCCATGTACTCTGCCAGTCCCAGTACCGTGTCAGTGCCTGTACTGTATATTCCCTGTACTGTGTATGTCACTGTACCGTGTCTTTCATGTACCGTGTCTGTCCCTGTACCATGTCTTGAATGTACCGTGTCAGTCCCTGTACTGTGTCAGTGCCTGTTCCGTTTGTTCCCTGTGCCGTGTATGTCACTGTACTATATCTTCTATGTACCGTGTCAGTCCCAGTACCGTGTCACTGCCTGTACCGTATCCTCCCTGTACCGTGCATGTCACTGTACCGTGCCTTTTATGTACGTGTCAGTCCCTGTACCGTGTCTTCTCTGTACTGAGACATTTAGTGTACCATGTCAGTGCTGGTACCGTATCTTTCCTGTACAGTGACATTCCCTATACCGTGTCAGTGCCTTTACCGTATCTTCCCTATTTCGTGTCCGTGACTGTACCGTATCTTACCTGTACCGTGTCAGTCCCGGTACCGTGTCATCTCTAAAGCGTGTCATTTCCTATATTGTGTCAGCCCTTGTACCGTGTCTTTTCTGTACCGAGACGTTCCCTGTACCCTGTCAGTGCTGTTATTGTATCTTTTCTATACCGTGTCTTCCCTGTACCGTCTAAGTCCCTATACTGTGTATTCTATGTACCGTGTAAGTCTCTGTACCACGTCACTTTCTGTACCGTGTCTTCTCCATACCATGACATTCCCTGTACCGTGTCAGTGCGTGTACTGCGTCAGTCCCTGTTCTGTGTCAATCCCTATCTCGTGTCTTCTCTGTACCGTGAACATCCCTGTATCGTGTGAGTGCCTGTACCGTGTCTTAGCTGTACCGTGTCAGTCTCTGTACTATGTCAGTCCCTGTACCGTGTCAGTGTCTGTACCGTATCTTTTGTGTATTGTGAATGTCACTGTACCGTGTGTTTTATGTATGTGGCAGTCCCTGTACCATGTCTTCTATGTACTTTATCAGTCCCTGTACCGTGTCTTCTCTGTACCGAGACATTCCCTGTACCGAGTCAGTGCTGTTATTGTATCTTCCCTATACCGTGTCTTGCCTGTACGGTCTCAGTCCCTCTTCCGTGTATTCTATGTACCATTTCAGTCCCTGTACCACGTCAGTCCCTGTACCGAGTTTTCTCTTTACCGTGTCAGTCCCTGTACCGCCCCTTCTCTGAACTGAGACATACCCTGTACCGTCTGAGTGCCTGTACCGTGTCTTCCCTGTACCGAGAATGTCCCTGTACCATGTGAGTGCCTGTACTGTGTCTTCACTGTACCATGTCAATCCCTGTACCGTGTCAGTGTCTGTACAGTAATTTCCCTGTACTGTGTATGTCACTGTACATGAATTCTATGTACCGTGTCAGTCCCTGTACCGTGTGTTTTATGTACCGTGTCAGTCCGTGTACCGTGTCTTCTCTGTACCGAGTCATTCCCTGTACCGTGTCAGTGCTGGTACCGTATCATCCCTCTACCGTGTGTTCCTTGTACCGTGTCAGTCCCTGTACAGTGTTTTCTCTTTACTGTGTCAGTCCCTGTCCTGAGTCTTCCCTGTACCAAGTACGTCCCTGGACCGTGTCAGTCCCTGTACCGTGTCAGTGCCTGTACCGTATCTTCCCTGTCTTGTGTATGTCACTCTACCGTGAATTCTATGTACCGTGTCAGTCCCTGTACCGTGAATTCTATGTACCGTGTCAGTCCCTGTACTGTGTCAGTCCCTGTACCGGGTCAGTGCCTGTTCTGTATGTTCCCTGTGCCGTGTATGTCACTGTACCGTGTCTTCTATGTACCGTGCCAGTCCCTGTACCGTGTCAGTCCCTGTACCGTGTCAGTGCCTGTACCGTATCTTACCTGTATGGTGTATGTCACTGTACTGTGTCTTTTATGTACATGTCTGTCCCTGTACCGTGTCTTTTATGTACGTGTCTGTCCCTGTACCGTGTCTTCTATGTACTGTGTCAGTCCCTGTACCGTGTCTTCTCTGTATCGAGACATTTTCTGTACCGTGTCAGTGCTGGTACCGTATCTTTCCTGTACCGTGACATTCCCTATACCATGTCAGTGCCTTTACCGTATCTTCCCTATTTCATGTCAGTGAATGTACAGTATCTTCCCTGTACCGTGTCAGTCCCTGTATCATGTCTGACCCTGTACCGTGTCAGTCCCTGTTCCGTTTGAGTGCCTGTACTGTGTCTTCGCTGTACCGTTTCAGTCCCTGTACCGTGTCAGTTCCTGTACGGTGTCAGTCCCTGTACCGTGTCAGTGCTGGTACTGTATCTTCTCTCTACCGTGTGTTCCTTGTACCATGTCAGTCCCTGTACACTGTTTTCTCTTTACTGTGTCAGTCCCTGTACCATGTCTTTCCTGTACCGAGAACGTCCCTGTACCGTGTCAGTCCCCGTACCGTGTCAGTGCCTGTACCGTATCTTCCCTGTACCATGTCTTCTATGTACTGGGTCAGTCCCTGTACCGTGTCTTCTCTGTACCCACACATTTCCTGTACCGTGTCAGTGCTGGTACCGTATCTTTCCTGTACCGTGACATTCCCTATACCTTGTCAGTGCCTTTACCGTATCTTCCCTATTTTGTGTCGGTGACTGTACCGTATCTTACCTGTATTTTGTCAGTCCCTGTACCGTGTCAGTGTCTGTACCGTATCTTCCGTGTATTGTGAATGTCACTGTACCGTGTGTTTTACGTACGTGGTTGTCCCTGTACCGTGTCTTCTATGTACTTTATCAGTCCCTGTACCGTGTCTTCTCTGTCCCGAGACATTCCCTGTACCGAGTCAGTGCTGCTATTGTATCTTCCCTATACTGTGTCTTGCCTGTACGGTCTCAGTCCCTCTTCCGTGTATTCTATGTACCATGTCAGTTCCTGTACCACGTCAGTCCCTGTACCGAGTTTTCTCTTTACCGTGTCAGTCCCTGTACCGCGTCTTCTCTGAACAGAGACATACCCTGTACCTTCTGAGTGCCTGTACCGTGTCTTCCCTATACCGAGAATGTCCCTGTACCGTGTGAGTGCCTGTACCATGTCAGTCCCTGTACCGTGTTAGTTCCTGTACCATGTCAGTCCCTGTACCGTGTCATTGCCAGTACAGTAATTTCCCTATACCGTGTATGTCAATGTACATGAATTCTATGTACCGTGTCAGTCCCTGTACCGTGAGAGTCCCTTTTCCTTGTCAGTGCCTGTACCTTATCTTCCCTGTGCCGTGTATGTCACTGTACCGTGTCTTTTATGTTCCGTGTCTGTCCCTGTACCGTGTCTTGTATGTACCATGTCAGTCCATGTACCGTGTCTTCTCTGTACCGAGACATTCCCTGTAATGTGTCAGTGCTGGTACCGTATCTTCCCTCTACCGTGTTTTCCTTGTACCGTGTCAGTCCCTGTACAGTGTTTTCTCTTTACTGTGTCAGTCCTTGTACCGAGTCTTCCCTGTAGTGAGAACGTCCCTGTACCGTGTCAGTCCCTGTACCATGTCAGTGCCTGTACCGTGTATGTCACTGTACCGTGAATTCTATGTACCGTGTCAGTCCTGGTACCGTGTCAGTCCCTGTACCGGGTCAGTCCCTGCACCGGGTCAGTGCCTGTTCCGTATGTTCCCTGTGCCGTGTATGTCACTGTACCATGTCTTCTATGTACCATGCCAGTCCCTGTACCGTGTCAGTGCCTGTACCGTATCTTCCCTGTACCGTGTATGTCACTGTACCGTGTCTTTTATGTACGTGTCCGTCCCTGTACCGTGTCTTCTATGTACTGTGTCAGTCCCTGTACCATGTCTTCTCTGTACCAAGACATTTCCTGTACCGTGTCAGTGCTGGTACCGTATCTTTCCTGTACCATGACATTCCCTATACCGTGTCAGTGCCTTTACCGTATATTTCCCATTTCGTGTCTGTGACTGTACTGTATCTTACCTGTACGGTGTCAGTCCCTGTATCGTGTCTGACCTAGTACCGTGTCAGTCCCGGTACCGTGTCTTCTCTAAAGCGTGTTAGTTCCTGTATGCTGTCAGCCATTCTACCGTGTCTTCTCTGTACCGAGACATTCCCTTTATCGTGTGAGTGCTGGTACCGTATCTTCCCTCTACCGTGTGTTCCCTGAACCGTCTCATTCCCTGTACCGTGTTTTCTCTATACCGTGTCAGTCCCTGTACCATGTCTTCTCTGAACCGAGACATATTCTGTACCGTCTGAGTGCCTGTACTGTGTCTTCCCTGTACCGAGAACATCCCTGTACCGTGTGAGTGCCTGTACCGTGTCTTCACTGTACCATGTCAGTCCCTGTACCGTGTTAGTTCCTGTACCGTGTCAGTCGCTGTACCGTGTCAGTGCCTGTACTGTATCTACCAGGTACCGTGTATGTCACTGTACCATGAATTCTATCTACCGTGTCAGTCTGTGTACCATGTCAGTCCTTGTACCATGTCATGCCTGTACCGTATGTTCCCTGTAATGTGTATGTCACTGTACCATGTCTTTTATGTACGTGTTCATCCCTGTACAGTGTCTTCTATGTACTGTGCGAGTCCCTGTACCATGTCAGTGCCTTTACCGTATATTCCCTGTACTGTGTATGTCACTGTACCGTGTCTTTTATGTACCGTGTCCATCCCTGTACCGTGTCTTGTATGTACCGTGTCCGTCCCTGTACCATGTCTTGTATGTACCATGTCAGTCCCTAATTCAACACGTGAGCACAGGTACATACTGGGTAAATAACCTTACACGTGTGTATGTGGTATTATCCCAATGAACATGCAGACATATTATGCGCAAAATACATGCGTACTTGATACGCACGTCCCATGTACAGTATATGCTTTTTTGGAATATCATGTGATGTAGGGCTGTATTATTGTGATGACATACATGTCATCACTGATATTTGAAGAAATGTGACTAGTGTACATATTTTGTACCTATGTTTGTGTACACAGCATAGAAATAGACATGTACGTATAAAACGTATTACATATATGATTGCTACATGTGTATTTGGTACACATATGTCCAGCAGAGCAAAGGTACCGATTATACCAGTTTTATACATTTATTGTAATAAACCAATAAATGTACACATAATGAGTACATTCGGCAATGTTGCTTTCAACGTATTAAATAGAGATTACTGCCGGTACCAAAGCGGGTGTTCACCGTTGTGTGAAAGTAGGTTAAACATGTACAGATTCTGAGTACATTCAGGAATATTGCTTTTAACACACAAAATAGAAATCACCGTGGGTTCCAAAGTGGGTCTTCCCCGTTGTGTGTACATAGTCTAAACATGTGCATGTGGTGCATACTATGGGTTTGCATACAGGAGTAACATATCTACCGTCTATGTACGTATGTGAACACAGCACACCTATGTACATACCGTGCACACATATGTACACGGACATAGTTCATCTGTAAACAACGGATACATAAAGGACATGTGTACATATCGTAACATCACGATAAATGTACATATGTGCCATGTGTACCTTTATATTTCTACTATGACATGCGTATTGTAATGACACAGTTGCGATTATGACATCATTGTGACATCACAATACAAGTACATGTTGTACACATTACGTACCGACCTGTCATGTACATGTTTTGTACATAGAAATGTACGCTTAGTACAGATAAGGTACCTTTAAGGTACATCGTTATTGTGTACACCCAAAGCAGGTGTACACCATTGTGCGTAAGGAGGTTAAAAATGTATGGATTATGAGTCCAATCAGGAATATTGCTTTAAACACACTAAATAGAAATCAGTGTGGGTTCCAAAGCGGGTGTTCCCCGATGTGTGTCCATAGTCTAAACATGTGCATGTGGTGCATACTATGGGTTTGTGTACAGGAGGAACATATATACCATCTATGTACATATGTAAACACAGCGCATGTATGTACATGCCGTGCACACATATGTACATGGACATACATAATACATCTGTAAACAATGGATACATAAAGGACAAGTGTACATATCATACTATCACAATAAATGTACATCATGTGTGCAATATTTACATTTATATTTCTACTACGACATGCGTATTGTGATGACACAGTTGCAATTATGACATCATTGTGACATCACAATACAAGTACATGTTGTACACATTACGTACAGACCTGTCATGTACATGTTTTGTACATAGAAATGTACGTATAGTACAGATAAGGTACCTTTATGGTACGTCGGTATTGTGTACACGTATGTACATCACTGTCAACATACATAAGGTACATGCTCCATACATTGTAATATCGCATTAGGTGTACAACTTACGAGTACATGCTGGGATATGGCGATCACCGAGGACCTTACTCACGATGTGATTGGAACTGTATGCCGGTTCTGTGATATTGTTTCTGATATCCAGAGAAGGAGGAGAGAATGCTGCTGCCCATAGGGAAATACTCTCAATACGGCAAGAGGCGTCCACTGTGCTCTGATATGGTCACTAATGTAATTGAGAAAACAGGTCAATTGAATTAAGCATTGCGACGCCTGAAACCGCACTATGCTTTCCATTCTCATGTCAACGGGGTTGAGGATGACATTTTTGTCAATAGGTCAAAAGCGTAACTGGAGATATTGCATCATATTTAAAAACCTCAATAACGTTATCATTTTCATATGATACAGTGGCCATTATCATAGGACACGTCATTTTCAAGATACCCGGGTCCAAAAAGATGTGGGCACCGGACCCTAGGCAGAGTCTCGCTAAGCGGCAAGGGTGGGCATTGGGGCAGCTATGCACTCCCTGGTAAGGGCTGTGCGTATAGCATGCTGTTCACAGGTTCTTTGTCTGCACCTAATTCAACAAGTGTGCACAGCTTACGTAGTGGGCAAATATTTATTCACGTGGGTATATGGTATTATCGCGATGAACAGACATATTACACGCAAAATACATGCGTACTTCATACGCACGTCCCGTGTACAGTATATGCTTTTGTGGGATATCATGTGATGCAGAGCTGTATTATTGTGATGACGTACATGTCATCACTGATATTTGACGAAATGTGACTAGTTTACATATTTTGTACCTATGTTTGTGTAAACAACATAGAAATAGACATGTACGTATAAAACGTATTACATATATGATTTCTATATGTGTATTTGGTACACATATGTCCAGAACAGCAAATATACCGATTGTTCCTGTTTCATACATTTATTGTAATAAACCAATAAATGTACACCTAACGAGTACATTCGGGAATGTTGCTTTCAACGTATTAAATAGAGATTACTGCCGGTACCAAAGCGGGTGTTCACCGTTGTTTTTATGTAGGTTAAACATGTACGGTTTATGAGTACATTCAGGAATATTGCTTTAAACACACAAAATAGAAATCACCGTGGGTTCTAAAGTGGGTGTTCTTTGATGTGTGTACATAGTCTAAACATGTACATGTGGTGCATACTATGGGTTTGCGTACAGGAGGAACATATCTACCGTCTATGTACGTATGTGAACACCGCGCACCTATGTACCTACCATGCACACATATGTACACAGACATACATAGTACACCTTTAAACAACGGATACATAAAGGACATGTGTACATATCGTAATATCACGATAAATGTACATCATGTGTGCCATGTGTACCTTTATATTTCTACGACATGCGTATTGTGATGACACAGTTGCGATTATGACATCATTGTGACATCACAATACAAGTACATGTTGTACACATTACGTACAGACCTGTCATGTACATGTTTTGTACATAGAAAGGTACGTACGGTACAGATAAGGTACCTTTATGGTACATCGGTATTGTGTACACATATGTACGTCACTTTCAACGTACATAAGGTACATGCTCCATACATTGTAATATCCCATTTGGTGTACAACTTACGAGTACATTCTGGGATATGGCGATCACTGAGGACCTTACTCACAATGTGATTGGAACTTTATGCCGGTTCTGTGATATTGTTTCTGATATCCGGAGAAGGAGGAGAGAATTCTGCTGCCCATAGGGAAATACTCTCAGTACGGCCAGAGGCATCCACAGTGCTCTGATATGGTCACTAATGTAGACGAGGTGAATTGAATTAACCATTGCCACGCCTGAAACCGTCCTATGATTTCCATTCTCACGTCAACAGGGTTGAGGATGACATTTTTGTCAATAGGTCAAAAGCGTAACTGGAGATATTGCGTCATATTTAAAAACCTGAATAACGTTATCGTTTTCTTATGATACAGTGGCCATTATCATAGGACACGTCATTTTCACAATACCCGGGTCCCAGGAGATGTGGGCACAGAACCCTAGGTAGAGTCTCGCTAATCGGCCATGTTGGGCATGGGGGCTGCTATGCGCCCCCTGGAGGCGACAGTGTGTATAGCGTGCTGTTCACAGGTACTTGGTCTGCACCTAATTCAACACGTGAGCACAGCTTACATTCTGAGCAAATATCCTTACATGTGTGTATATGGTATTATCGCGAGGAACATACAGACATGCGCAAAATACATGCGTACCTGATACGCACGTTCCATGTACAGTATATGCTTTTTTGGGATATCATGTGATGTAGAGCTGTATTATTGTGATGACATACATGTCATCACTGATATTTGATGAAATGTGACTAGTGTACATATTTTGTACCTATGTTTGTGTACACACCATAGAAAGAGACATGTACGTATAAAACGTATTACATATATGATTTCTACATGTGTATTTGGTACACATATGTGCAGCAGAGCAAAGGTACCGATTATACCAGTTTTATACATTTATTGTAATAAACCAATAAATGTACACATAATGAGTACACTCGGGAATGTTGCTTTCAACGTATTAAATGGAGATTACTGCCGGTACCAAAGCGGGTGTTCACTGTTGTTTGAAAGTAGGTTAAACATGTACGGATTATGAGTACATTCAGGAATATTGCTTTTAACACACAAAATAGAAATCATTGTGGGTTTCAAAGTGGGTGTTCCCCAATGTGTGTACATAGTCTAAACATGTGCATGTGGTGCATACTATTGGTTTGCGTACAGGAGGAACATATCTAGCGTCTATGTACGTCTGTGAACACAGCCCACGTATGTACATACCGTTCACACATATGTACACGGACATACATAGTACATCTGTAAACAATAGATATATAAATGACATGTGTACATATCGTAATATCACGATAAATGTACATCATGTGTGCAATGTGTACATTTATATTCCTACTATGACATGAGTATTGTGATGACACAGTTGAGATTATGACATCATTGTGACATCACAATACAAGTACATGTGGTACACATTACGTACAGACCTGTCATGTACATGTTTTGTACATAGAAATGTACGTATGGTACAGAAAAGGGACCTTTATGGTACATCGGTATTGTGTACACATATGTACATCACAGTCAACGGACATAAGGTACATGCTCCATGCATTGTAATTTCCCATGAGGTGTACAGCTTACAAGTACATTCTGGGATATGACGATCACCGAGGACCTTACTCACGATGTGATTGGAACTGTATGCCAGTTCTGTGATATTTTTTCTGATATCCAAAAGAGGAGAGAATGCTGCTGCCCATAGGGAAATACTCTCAATACGGCCAGAGGCATCCACCGTGCTCTGATATGGTCACTAAGGTAGACGAGAAAAGAGGTGAATTGAATTAACCATTGCCACGCCTGAAACCGCCCTATGATTTCCATTCTCATGTCAACGGGGTTGAGGATGATATTTTTGTCAATAGGTCAAAAGCGTAACTGGAGATATTGCGTCATATTTAAAAACCTGAATAACGTTATCATTTTCTTATGATACAGTGGCCATTATCATGGGACATGTCATTTTCACGATACCCGGGTCCCAGGAGATGTGGGCACAGGACCCTAGGCAGAGTCTCGCTAATCGGCCATGGTGGGCATGGGGGCTGCTATGCGCCCCCTGGGGGCGGCAGTGTGTATAGCGTGCTGTTCACAGGTACTTGGTCTGCACCTAATTCAACACGTGAGCACAGCTTACATACTGAGCATATATCCTTACATGTGTGTATATGGTATTATCGCGAGGAACATACAGACATATTACGCGTGAAATACATGCGTACTTGATACACACGTTTCGTGTACAGTATATGCTTTTTTGGGATATCATGTGATGTAGAGCTATATTATTGTGATGACATTCATGTCATCACTGATATTTGACGAAATGTGACTAGTTTACATATTCTGTACCTATGCTTGGGTACACACCATAGAAATAGACATGTACGTATAAAACGTATTACATATATGATTTCTACATGTGTATTTGGTACACATATGTCCAGCAGAGCAAAGCTACCGATTGTACCAGTTTTAAACATTTATTGTAATAAACCAATAAATGTACACATAATGAGTACACTCGGGAATATTGCTTTCAACGTATTAAATAGAGATTACTGCCGGTAGGAAAGCGGGTGTTCACCGTTGTGTGTAAGTAGGTTAAACGTGTGTGGATTATGAGTGCATTCAGGAATATTGCTTTTAACACACAAAATAGAAATCACCATGGGTTTCAAAGTGGGTGTTTCCTGATGTGTGTACACAGTCTAAACATGTGCATGTGGTGCGTACTATGGGTTTGTGTACAGGAGGAACATATCTACCGTCTATGTACGTATGTGAACACAGACCACGTATGTACATACCGTGCACACATATGTACACGGACATACATACTACATCTGTAAGCAATGGATACATAAAGGACATGTGTACATATAGTAATATCAAGATAAATGTCCATCATATGTGCCATGTGTACATTTATATTTCTACTTGACATGCGTGTTGTGATGACACAGTTGCGATTGTGACATCACAATACAAGTACATGTTGTACACATTAAGTACCGACCTGTCATGTACATGTTTTGTACATAGAAATGTACGTATAGTACAGAAAAGGTACCTTTATGATACATGGGTATTGTGTACACATATGTACGTCACAGTCAACGGACATAAGGTACATGCTCCATCTATTGTAATATCCCATGAGGTGTACAGCTTACGAGTACATTCTGGGATATGGCGATCACCGAGGACCTTACTCACGATGTGATTGGAACTGTATGCCGGTTCTGTGATATTGTTTCTGATATCCAGAGAAGGAGGAGAGAATGCTGCTGCCCATAGGGATATACTCTCAATACGGCCAGAGGCGTCCACCGTGCTCTGATATGGTCACCAATGTAAACGTGAAAACAGGTCAATTGAATTAACCATTGCCACGCCTGAAACCGCCCCATGCTTTCCATTCTCATGTCAACGGGGTTGAGGATGACATTTTTGTCAATAGGTCAAAAGCGTAACTGGAGATATTGCGTAATATTTAAAAACCTGAATAACGTTATCATTTTCTTATGATACAGTGGCCATTATCATAGGACACGTCATTTTCACGATACCCGGGTCCCAGGAGATGTGGGCACAGAACCCTAGGCAGAGTCTCGCTAATCGGCCATGGTGAGCATGGGGGCTGCTATGCACCCCCTGAGGGCAGCGGTGTGTATAGCGTGCTGTTCACAGGTACTTGGTCTGCACCTAATTCAACACGTGAGCACAGCTTATATAGTGCGCAAATATCCTTACGCGTGTGTATATGGTATTATCGCGATGTACAGACATATTACACGCAAAATACATGCGTACTTCATACGCACGTCCCGTGTACAGTATATGCATTTTTGGGATATCATGTGATGCAGAGCTATATTATTGTGATGACATTCATGTCATCACTGATATTTGACGAAATGTGACTGGTGTACATATTTTGTACCTCTGTTTGTGTAAACACCATAGAAATAGACATGTACGTATAAAACGTATTACATATATGATTTCTACATGTGTATATGGTACACATATGTCCAGCAGAGCAAAGGTACCTATTGTACCTGTTTTATACATTTATTGTAATAAACCAATAAATGTACATATAATGAGTTCATTCGGGAATGTTGCTTTCAACGTATTAAATAGAGATTACTGCCGGTACCAAAGCAGGTGTTCACCGTTGTGTGTAAGTAGGTTAAACGAGTACGGATAATGAGTACATTCAGAAATATTGCTTTTAACACAAAAAATAGAAATCACCGTGGGTTCCAAAGTGGGTCTTCCCCGATGTGTGTACATAGTTTAAACATGTGCATGTGGTCATACTATGGGTTTGCGTACAGGAGGAACATATCTACCGTCTATTTACATATATGAAAACAGCGCACGTATGTACATGCCGTCCACACATATGTAAATGCACATACATACATCTGTAAACAATGGATAAAGGACATGTGTACGTATCGTATTATCACGATAAATATCCATCATGTGTGCCATGTGTACATTTAAATTTCTACTATGACAGGCGTATTGTGATGACACAGTTGCGATTATGACATCATTGTGACATCACAAGTATATGTTGTACACATTACGTACAGACTTGTCACGTACACGTTTTGTACATAGAAATGAACGTATAGTACAGAAAAGGTACCTGTATGGTACATCGGTATTGTGTACACATATGTACGTCACAGTCAAAGTACATAAGGTACATGCTCCATACATTGTAATATCCCATTAGGTGTACAGCTTACGAGTACATTCTGGGACATGGTGATCACCGAGGTCCTTACTCACGATGTGATTGGAACTGTAGGCTTGTCCGGAGATGTTGTTTCTAATATTCAGAGAAGGAGAAGAGAATGTTGCTACCCAGAGGGAAATACCCGCAAAGTTGGAGGAGGTGTCCACCGGGCTCTGATAGGGTCAATAGGGTAAAAAACACGACAAGTAAAAGGAATTAAACATTGCCAGGGGTGGAACCCCCCATGCTGTTCATTCTAATATCAAATGGTTGAGTAATACATTTTGTCAATAACGCAGAGGTGTATCTGGAGCTATTGCCTAATTTATAAAACACAGGAAAACTTTATCATAACGGTCTGATAGGGTTGCCAATATCATATTACAGTTCGTTGACATGACAGCAATTCCAGGTAGCTCCTGTCACGCGCACCTATCCAGAGGTGCCTAAGCAGTCACGGTGGACCTGGGAACTGGTACGGGCCCTCTGGTGGCCATTGTGGGGATAACATGCCGTGCATTGGTACTCGGTGGGCCCCTATTTCAACAATGTGCACATAACTCACATAGTTGGCAAATATCTGTACACGTGTACATATGGTATGATCACGATAAATATAAACGTATATAACATGTGCACGATACATACGTACTTAATACATACGTACCGTGTACAGTATATGCTTTCTTGGGATACCACGTGATAAATAGATATATAATGATGATGATAAATATGTTATCACTGATATGTGAAGAAATGTGCATAGTGAACACATTATGTACCTCTGACTGTGTACACATTATAGAATTATAAATGGACGTATAAAATAAATTACGGATATTTTCCCTACCTGTGTATTGTGTACACATAAATTTTGCACAGCAAATGTCCAGATTGTACATATTTTGTACATTTATTGGAAGACACCAATAAATGTACACATTAGGAGTCCATTCGGGAATATTGCTTTCAAAATATCACATAGAAATTACTGCGGGTGCCAATGTGGGTGTACACCGATGTGTGTACATACTTTAAACAAGTACATATTTTGTATACTATGGATTCGTGCACAGGAGGTACCCACCTACAATCTGGGTACGTACGTGTACGCAGCGTATATATGTTCATAAGGTGCACACATATGTACATGTGCACATATTGTACAGCTGAACACAGAGGGTACATGTGGTACATGTGAACGTAACGTGATATCACCGGGAACAGAAATGTACATCATGTGTGCAATATGTGCCTTCGTATTACTATGATCTATTAATATGTGCCTTCGTATTACTATGATCTATTACATGCGTATTGTGATGGCACAGTCGTGATTATGACAGCATTGTGACGTCACAATATATGGACATGTTGTACACATGATGTACATACCTATTGTATACAGATTATGTACATATACATAACGTGTACATATGCTATAGATTTGTACATGTACATTGTACATGTAACGTGTACATAGGGTATATGTATATGGTACATATACATGAACATGTACATATGGTATAGATGACGTACCTTTAACGTACCTCGGTATTGTCAACACGTATGTACATCACACTCAACGTACATATGGCACATACTCTGTACCTTGTATTGTAATATCCCAATAAGTGTACAGCTTATGATTATATTCCTGGATATGATTATAGGTATATAAAAATTATTATCAATGTCAAAGTGGGTACACAACCACGTGGGTGCATTTTGATATTATCCATTATATATTAAGTAGGTATTCCTCTCACTGTGAAAGCATATTGCTCCGATTAACTAAGGGAACTCAGAAGACACTACTCACGATGTGTTTGGAACTGTAGGCTTGTCCGGAGATATTGTTTCTAATATTCAGAGAAGGAGAAGAGAATGTTGCTACCCAGAGGGAAATACCCACAAACTTGCAGGAGGTGTCCACCGGGCTCTGATATGGTCACTAGGGTAAAAAACACAACAAGTAAATGGAATTAAACATTGCCAGGGGTGGAACCCCCCATGCTGTTCATTCTAATATCAAATGGTTGAGGAATACGTTTTTGTCAATAACGCAGAGGTGTATCTGGAGCTATATCCCAGTATATAAAAGCCAGGAAAACGTTACCATAACTGTCTGATACGGTTGCCAGTATCATATTACAGGTCGTTTACATGACAGCCATTCCAGGTAGCTGCTGTCACGGCCACCTATCCAGAGGGTCCCTAAGCAGTCACGGCGGACCTGGGAACTGGTACGGGCCCTCTGGTGGTGGTTGTGGGAATAGCATGCCGTGCATTGGTACTTGGTGGGCCCCTATTTAAAAAATGTGCACATAGCTCACATACTTTGCAAATATCTGTACACGTGTACATATGGTATTATCACGATAAATATAAACGTATATAACATGTGCATGATACATACGTACTTAATACGTACGTACCATGTACAATATATGATGTCTTGGGATACCACGTGATATATACATATATAATGATGATGATAAATATGTTATCACTGATATGTGAAGAAATGTGCATAGTGAACACATTATGTACCTCTGCCTGTGTACACATTATAGAATTATAAACGGACGTATAAAATAAAGTACGTATATTTTCCCAACCTGTGCATTGTGTACACATATATATTGCACACCAAAAGTCCATATTGTACATATTTTGTACATTTATTGGAAGACACCAATAAATGTACACATTAGGAGTCCATTCGGGAATATTGCTTTCAAAATATCAGATAGAAATTACTGCGGGTGCCAATGTGGGTGTACACCGATGTGTGTACATACTTTAAAAAGGTACATATTTTGTATACTATGGATTCGTATACAGGAGGTTCCTACCTACACTGTGGGTACGTACTTCTACACAGCATACATATGTGCATAAGGTGCACACATATGTAAATGTGCACATATTGTACAGCTGGACACAGAGGGTACATGTGGTACATGTGAACGTAACGTGATATCACCGTGAACCGAAATGTACATCACGTGTGCAATATGTGCCTTTGTATTACTATGACCTATTACATGCGTATTGTGATGGCACAGTTGTGATTATGACACCATTGTGATGTCACAATAAATGGACATGTTGTACACATGATGTACATACCTATTGTATACACATTATGTACATATAGATAACATGTACATATGCTATAGATTTGTACATGTACATTGTACATGTAACGTGTCCATAGGGTATATGTATATGGTACACATACATGTACATGTAGATATGGTATAGATGACGTACCTTTATCGTACCTTGGTATTGTGTACACATATGTACATCACACTCAACGTACATATGACACATACTCTGTACCTTGTATTGTAATATCCCAATAAGTGTACAACTTATGATTATATTCCTGGATATGATTATAGGTATATTATATAAAAATTATCAATGTCAAAGTGGGTACACAACCACGTGGTTGCATTTTGATATTATCCGTCATATATTAAGTAGGTATTCCTCTCACTGTGAAAGCATACTGTTCCGATTAACTAAGGGAACTCAGAGGACATTACTCACGAAGTGATTGGAACTGTAGGCTTGTCCAGAGATGTTGTTTCTAATATTCAGAGAAGGAGAAGAAAATGTTGCTACCCAGAGGGAAATACCCGCAAAGTTGGAGGAGGTGTCCACCGGGCTCTGCTAGGGTTACTAGGGTAAAAAACACGACAAGTAAAAGGAATTAAACATTGCCAGGGGTGGAACCTTCCATGCTGTTCATTCTAATATCAAATGGTTGAGGAATACATTTTTGTCAATAACGCAGAGGTGTATCTGGAGCTAGTGCCTAATTTATAAAAGCCAGGAAATCGTTATCATAACGGTCTGATACGGTTGCCAGTATCATATTACAGGTCGTTTACATGAGAGCAATTCCAGGTAGCTGCTGTCACGGCCACCTATCCAGAGGGTCCCTAAGCAGTCACGGTGGACCTGGGAACTGGCACGGGCCCTCTAGTGGCCGTTGTGGGTATAGCATTCCGTGCATTGGTACTCGGTGGGCCCCTATTTCAACAATGTGCACATAGCTCACATAGTTGGCAAATATCTGTACACGTGTACATATGGTATTATCACCATAAATATAAACGTATATAACATGTGCATGATACAAACGTAATTAATACGTACGTACCGTGTACAACATATGCTTTTTTGAGATACCAGGTGATATATACATATATAATGATGATGATAAATATGTTATCACTGATATGTGAAGAAATGTTTATAGTGAACACATTATGTACCTCTGCCTGTGTACACATTATAGAATTATAAACGGACATATAAAATAAATTAGGTATATTTTTCCTACCTGAGTATTGTGTACACATAAATATTGCACAGCAAATGTCCAGATTGTACATATATTGTACATTTATTGTAAGACACCAATAAATGTACACATTAGGAGCCCATTCAAGAATATTGCTTTCAAAATATCAGATAGAAATTACTGCGGGTACCAATGTGGGAGTACACCGATGTGTATACATACTTTAAACAGGTACATATTTTGTGTACTATGGATTCGGGTACAGGAGGTACCTACCTACAGTCTGGGTACGTACGTGTACGCAGCGTTCATATGTGCATAACGTGCACACATATATACATGTGCACGTATTGTACAGCTGGACACAGAGGGTACATGTGGTACATGTGAAAGTAACGTGATATCACCGTGAACTGAAATGTACATCATGTGTGCAATATGTGCCTTTGTATTACTAGGACCTATTACATACGTATTGTGATGGCACAATTGTGATTATGACACCATTGTGACGTCACAATAAATGGACATGTTGTACACATGATGTACATGCCTATTATATACACGTTATGTACATATACAAAACGTGTACATATGGTATAGATTTCTACATGTACATTATACATGTAACGTGTACATAGG
>JAPYYA010000952.1:0-11796 GCA_028533165.1 Leontopithecus rosalia
AGGAAAATTTTCCTGAATAATATCCTGAAGGGCATTTTCCAGCTTGGATTCATTCTCTCTGTTGCATTCAGGTACACCTATCAAACGTAAATTTGGTCTTTTCACATAGTCCCACATTTCTTGGAGCCTTTGCTCATTCCTTTTTATCCTTTTTTCTCTAATCTTGTCTTCTTGTTTTATTTCATTAAGTTGGACTTCGACCTCTGATATCCTTTCTTCTGCTTGAACAATTCGAGTGTTTAAACCTGTGGATACTTCTTGGAGTTCCTGTATTGTATTCTTCATTTCCATTAATTCACTTATATTCCTCTCTGAGTTGTCTATTCTCATTAGGATTTCGTCAAACCTTTTTTCAAAGTTCTTAGTTTCTTTACATTGGGCTACAACATGTTCTTTTAACTCATGGAAGTTTCTTATTATCCATACCCTGAAGCCTGATTCTGTTATTGGGATGCGCTCCTTCTCCATCAAGCTTTGTTCCATTGTTGATGAGGAACTGTGATCATCTTTAGAGGGAGCAGCGTTCTGATTTTGAGTATTCTCAGCCTTTTTACACTGGTTTCTTCCCATCGTTGTAAATTTATCCTCCTGTCGTCTTTGAAATTGCCAGCTTTCAGTAGGTCTCTTGAGTGGATGTCCAAGATGTTAGTTCCCAGGGCCAGGAACAGCGGCGTTAAGACTGATGGTGTTTTTCTGCCCAGGCTTCTCCTGTCTGGCTTCCTTCTTGTGTCCGTAATAGGCGACTCTGCCTTCCCGGAGCTCCTAGCCTCCGTCAGAAGGGGAACCAGTCGCGTTCACTCTGCGTCGAGGTGCCGGCACAACCGCTGCGCCGGCCTCAGGAGTCCTGCTGGGAACCCGCGTGGCTCCTCCAAACCTTGGTCAGAAGGGGAGCCAGCCTCGCCTACTCAGCTCCGAGAGCTGCCGTGTGGAGGTGCTGGTGAAACCGCTGTGCCACGGTGCCGGAGAAACCACTGCCCCACGTGGCTCCTCCATTGGGAATCTTCTGCTCCTGAGCGACCAGAATTTGTCTGAAAGTGTGGCGTCCTCTAGTTCTGTGAGATTTCACTGCGAGCTGCAATCCCGAGATGTTAGCGATTGGCCATCTTGGATCGTTCCTAAATTGTGTTTTAAGAAATTACATTTTTTTACTGGTTATTTGGTTATTGCTGGTGAATATGAATGAAATTGATTTTGGGACACTGTTACAAGTAACTTTGCTAGCATATTAATTCTAAGAGTGTATTCTGTATCAGTTTAATAGAGTATAAATTCTCCTAATGTTTTCATAGAGTCATAGCATTTGTAAGCCATGACAATTTATTGTTTTTCCTTTCCAGCTGTGGCAGGAACATTCACAACTCCCTGAATATTCCTGTACTCCCTCACATTTCCAGGCCCTTTGGAGTTAAAGTCATGTGACTTATTTGAGCCAATAGGGTGGAAGTGGAAGAGATGAGTGTCACTAGGAGACTGGAGGATTAAAGAGCTGATGTGTCATCCTCCATTTCTCCCTTGCCTCTGTACAATAACTGGGCGTTCCCATTTTGAGAAGCACAGCCACAAAAGGACACTTCTTAGAATTGAGTCACCACCAGCAAGATCTACAATGAACTTTGAGCAAAAGCAAACTTATGTCTTAAGCCACTGAGATTTTGGGGTTTGTATGTTACCACCACTTAGCCTAACTGCTACACAAATATTTCATGCCTTAGGCACAATCTGGAGAATCCTTCATAATTCTGAGTAAAAAATAGTGATAGGGAGAATTATTTTTTATCTTGTTCTTAACTTCAAAGGGATTGCTTCAACTGCTTTGCCATTAAGAACCATGTTTGCTGTTGCGTTTTGTTAGATGCCATCATGAGGTGAGGGACATCTCCTTGTCATCCTAGTTTTGTGTGAGCTTCTGCGGTGAGTGAGGGTTGATTTTTTTTTGAGACAGGTTCCTACTCTGTCATCCAGGTTGGAGTACAGTGGCATGATTATGGTTCACTGTAGCCTTGATCTCCTGGGCTTAAGTGATCCCTCAACCTCAGCTTCAGCCTCCTGAATAGCTGGTACCACAGGCGTGTGTTACCATGCCTGGCTAGTTATTTTTATTATTATTTTATTTTATTTTATTTTTTGTAGAGACAGGGGCTCCACATGTTGTTTAGGCTGGTCTTGAACTCCTGGATTCAAGTGATCCTCCTGCATCAGCCTCCCAAAATGTTGGGATTACAAGCATGAGCCACTGCACCTGGCAAGTGTTGAATTTTTCCAAATGTTTTTCCTGAATCTATTGAGGTGATGATTTTTCTTCTTTAATCTGGTATGTAGTCAAGAGTTTTTAAATATGAAACCAGTCTTGCAGTGATTAAGTAAACTGTACTTGTTAGCATTTCTTTTTAATTTCCTGCTAAATTCAATAGACTAATATTTTATTTGAGATTTTGAGACTGGCCAATAATTTTCTTTTCTTGTATTATCTTTGTCTGATTTTTGCATTGGGGTTATATTACCTTCATAAAATATTATGAAAAGTGATTCTTCTTTTTCTTCCTTCTGTCAAAGTTGGTATAAAGTTGGTAAAGTTGGAAAAGCTGGTATAATTTTTAAATAATGTATTTGTTTTACTCCTTTGGTAAAATGGCCCCATAAATACATCTGAATGTGGTGGTATTCTTTTTGTGTATGGATACTTAACTTGCTTCAGTTTCTTTCATAAGTCTTATAAGATTTTCTCTTTCTTGGGGTCTGTAATGCTAAGTTTTCAAATTGAGTTATTCATATTATTTTCTTAGGATTAAAACATTCCCATTGTATCTGTAGTTATGTCCCCTTTTCTTGTATTCCTAATATCAACATTTAAAACTTGTTTGTCCTTTTAAGTACCAACCTCAGCTTATCCCATGTATTTTGACATAAATGACAGCACTTTTATTTTTCTGTCACTTCTTTTTTTTTTTCCTTTTTATTGCGTTTTAGGTTTTGGGGTACATGTGCAGGACATGTGAGATAGTTGCATAGGTATACACGTGGCAGTGTGTTTTGCTGCCTTCTGCCCCTTCACCCACATTTGGCATTTCTCCCCATGCTATCCCTTCCCCGCTCCCCCCCATTTTTCTGTCACTTCTAAGTGTTTCCAAATGTACATTGTTATTTCTTCTTAAACCCATTATTTAGAAGTATTTTTTAAATTTTCAGACATGAGTTCTAAAAATCATTTTTTAACCTCATTTTAATTAAATTATGTTCAGGGAATATGGTCTACCAGATATCAATTCTTTCTTTCTTTCTTTTCTCTTTTCTTTTCTTTTCTTTCCTTTTGTTTAGGCAGGGTATGGTTCTGTCACCCAGGCTGGAGTGCAGGGGTTCGATCTTGGTGCACTGCAGCCATGATCTCCTGGGCTCAGTCGATCCTCCTACCTCAGCCTCCTGAGTAGCTGGGACTACTGGCACACACCATCATGCCTGGCTAATTTTTGAATTTTTTGCAGAAATGGGGTTTCATCATGTTGCCCAGGCTAATTCTTTTTTAATAGTTGAGATTTACTTTGTGGTTTCATTTGAAGTCAAACTCTCTAAACATTTCATTTGTGCTTAAGTTGAATATTTTTTTCCTAATTAGCAGATTCAGGAAACTATACAGGCTCACAAGATTTTCTATATCCTTTTAACACTTTTACTGAAGTATACTTTATATATTATAAAATTCATTCATTTTAAATTGTACAATTTAAGGCTTTTTAGTAAATGTACAGAGTTGTGCAATCATCACCACAGTACAACTTTAGAACATTTTGCCTCAAAAAGATCCCCCCTTTCTGTTTATGGTAATACTTTGTTTCCATCTTTTTAGTTGATTTTTATATGCTTGACTCACCAGTTTCAGAGAGAAATAAGTATAAATATGCACCCACTACAATTGTGGTTTTGTTGATTTCTCTTTGTAATACTCTAATATTTTGCTTTACACATTTTATGGCTATTTTATTAAGTACATACAAGTTTGAAATTATTATATTTTAGAGGCAAATTATTCATTGCCTCATTAAAATGAGAAGGCTAAACCTGACTTTTGTCAATACATGCTATCTATGTTTATATCTAAAAATGCCTTTGGTTTTAGTTTATTTCCCTTGGTATTAATCTAGTTACAGTAGCTTTATTTAGGTTAATAGATACTTGATATATATTTTTTCTATCACATTACTTAAAGTTTCCCTGTCTTTAAATTATATGTATTTCTATTGAAATCGGTATATAATTGGATTTAGTCTTTTGTTTAATCTGAAAGTCTCTGTCTTTTAATAGAGGAATTTAATCTCTTTATATTCAATGTGATTGTTGACATATTTGCCTTTATTTCTACCTATTCTTTGCTGTTTTTTATTTGCTTTACTTTTTTTTTCTTTCCTTCTCCTATCACTTTTCCTGATTTTTTTACTTGATTGAATTTATTCCCCAGTTCTTCACCAATTCTGGTTTGGAAATAATGCTTACTGTCTTCTACACACAGACACACACACACCCTCCCCACATTTACATTAGCATTTTATTTCTTCTATAAGTTTTACTCTTACACAGCCAAATGTTTTTAAGATTTACACACATATTTATCATTTCTTGGCATAAAATCATCTCTTACATCTTATTTCTTCCTTCTGGGTTAAATATCTTCTTTCTGAAATACATATTTTAGAAGTTTTTCATTGAGAGTGTGTTAATATTGACTGGTTTTCTGTGTGTCTGAAAATGTCTTATCTTTATTGTTGAATAAAAATGTATTTGGGAATAGAATTCTGAGTTATCTAGTGTTTTTCTCAGCTTATTGAAATTATTTTAAGTTGTCAAGTCATTTAATCAATAAGGCTGAGATAAGTCTGTTTATCATTGTTCTTAGATAACTGGTTTTTATCTTTACTTGCTTTTATAAGTTCCACTTTATCTAGTTGTAAATTTATATTTATTTACACTGTTCACAGGACACCACATTCCTGAATCTGAAAATTCATGTCATTCATTCATTCTGGAAAAGCCTGAGCCGCTAGATCATCAAATTACTTCTCTCACATTCTCTTTATTTCTGGAAGTCTTATGATGGTCTTTCTCTTTCCACATGCTATGTCTCTTAGATGCTTTTTGATTTTTTAAAAATCTCTTTCTCAGCCAGGCACGGTGGCTCATGCCTGTAATCCCAGCAGTTTGGGAGGCCGAGGCAGGTGTTCACGAGATCAGGAGTTCAAGACCAGCCCAGCCAAGATGGTGAAACCCTATCTCTACTAAAAATACAAAAATTAGCTGGGCCTGGTGGTGGGTGCCTGTAATCCCAGTTACTCAGGAGGCTGAGGCAGAGAATTGCTTGAACCTGGGAGGCAGAGGTTGCAGTGAGCCGAAATGGTGCCACTGCATCCAGCCTGGGGTGACAGAGCAAGATTCCTTCTCAAAAAAAAACTCTTTCTCTCTGTGTTGAAATTTGAGTAGTCTTCCATAAGGTGTTTTTAAATGTATTTAATCAATTTACATATTTGATACTATCTTAGAGTTTATAATTGTTTTAATTTTCTGCCTAATTTTGTTGTTCGTTGTGTTTGCTAACTCTCAAATATGGTAGATTCCTTATATAATTGTGAATTCTGTGAGACTGTTTTCCGAAGGGCTGTATCTATGTGAAGTTTGTGCATCTCAAGTTGAATGTGTATTACTCCACAGATTTTATATTTATCCTGCCAGAAGTTCAAGGGATTTAAAGTCAGGTGTCTAATTTGTATGTTAATTTTATGATTCAAGTACTAAGACTATGTCAATAGCATATAAATCCCAATTGCTGGCTATGTGTGGTATAGATCAATGGTATTAATATGTAGAATAGACGTTGACCCCAGACTTAACTAGACAAGTATCTGCCAGTTGGAGAATTTTTCAGTCCACTCACATACTTTTTTTTTTTTTTGAGATAGGATTTTGCTCTGTTGCCCAGGCTGGAGTGCAATAATAACACTATCTCAGCTCACTGCAAACTTCACCTCCTGGGTTCAAGAGATTCTCCTGCCTCAGCCTCCTGAGTAGCTGGGATTACAAACATGAACCATCATGCCTCCCTAATTTTTGTATTTTCAGTAGAGATGGGGTTTCGCTAAGTTAGCCAGGCTGGTCTTGAACACCTGATCTCAAGTGATCCACTCACCTCACCCTCCCAATGTGCTGGGGTTACAGGTGTGAGCCACTGTGCCTGCCCCAGACTACCCAGACTTTTTCAGCTACTTTTATTACCTTTTCTTTTTTCATCCTACAACACAAACTCACACTCAGTGCTTCTACTTGGAGGCAGAAATCCTTGTCTCCATTGCATGCCCATCCTCGTCTCTGTTGTTTGAATGGGCCACTGCAGTGCCCAGTTGTTCATCACCGTGCAGGCTCACCCTTCTTCCTATACCTCCAGACAGGAGGCTGCTGTTTCATTCCAAGGTAGTAGTTCCCTGACCACATTCTGGCCTGTGGCTTCCTTCTTCCATTCAATTTTGTGGCCTTCAGTTTCTGATTTACTGAGTTCCTCTATATGTTTTGTCTCTTAGCTATGCATGTTTATGTTAAAATGCATTTTATATGTTTTCTAGGGATTTGTAGTTCTTGCCCGTCAATATAAAACAGAGCCTAACTAAACACTGTTGTACAAAATCTTTGCCCACGTTTCTGACTCTTTCCCTGAGACAGGATTACAGAGAGAGAATTGTTTGGTAAAAAAGTTATAGGAGCCGGGTAGGTACAATGGCTCACGCCTGTAATCCCAGCACTTTGGGAGGCTGAGGTGGGCAGATCATGAGGTCAGGAGTTCAAGACCAGCCTAGCCAACATAGTGAAACCCCATCCCTACTAAAAATTCAAAAAATTAGCTGGGTGTGGTGGCAGGTGCCTGCCATCCCAGCTACTCGGGAGGCTTAGGCAGAAGAATCACTTGAATCCGGGAGGTGGAGGTTGTAGTGAGTGGAGATTGCGCCACTGTACTCTAGCCTGGACAACAGCGTGAGACTCCCTATCAAAAAAAAAAAAAAAACGTTTATAGGAAATGATCCACTGCTCATAATATATAGCAGCACACTGTTTTCTAGAAGGTAATAATTTAATTCCCACCAGTGAGTTCTTTTGATAACTGATATATTTCAGACATAAATAGAGTGGGAGCTAGCGGGTACCTTATTTGGACTCATTGGCATTGAGATAGAGGAAATTCTGTGTGATCTTTCAATAAAGGTTTCTCAGAAGAAATGATGCCCAAGGTGAGTCTTCAAAGATGAGTAGTAGCTAGCTATACCAGGAGTAGGGGAATCTCAGGGGAGAGGGAACAGATCCAAGAAAGAAGGACCTTGCAACAAGGTGGCAAACATACATGTTAATGATTCCAACCCAGTTATTCTCCAAGGGTTCTACAGTCACTCTCCCAGGAAGACACACACTGAGGAAAGGGGAACACCCAACCTTTCAAGAGCTGTTTCATACAGGATCCAAGCTGACAGATACTCAGAAATTCGAAGCATGGTCATGGCTTCCCGGTGAGACTGGAGGCACATGGAGACTCTGTGGGGATGTCAGCTAATTGGACTTGGGGGTCAATAAGTGGCAAGTATGTTGGAAACCTTGATAAGAAAAATTTCCTCCAGGAGGTAGAAAATAAACACCGTGATAATTCAGGGACCGGCCTTGTGGGTAACATTTTTAGGAGTCTAGTGGTCTGGGACATGCTGACACAACTTTCTGTTGTACCGACTACAAAGCAAAAGACAAACGACTCACGCCTCCTATCACAAAGAAGGAAGCACAAAACTAGGTAGAACGAATTGGGTTTGGAAGCATCATATTCCACATCTGGCAGCGTTGTTCCTATTTGGGGTGATTCCAAATGCTTCCAACTGTAAGTGGGATCTACAGCAGAAAAGGGCTTTGCAGTGTGTCCGGGCTGCAGGGCAAGTGGCCTTCTCATCTGGGCGATATAGCCCAGCAGAACCTATAATATTGGAGAAATCTGTGGTGGGAAAACATGTTGTGAGGAGACGATAGTAAGGCCCAATAAGGGAATCATAATATAAACCTCTAGGATTCTGAAACAAGAATTTTATAGCATTATAAAACAGCTTCTGGCCCTACTCCTAGTAGAGATAGAACACTTGACCATGGGTCATCAAGTGATCACGAAGCCAGAGTTGCCTATCATCGACGGAGTTCTGCAAGAATTATGAGTTAGGCCAGATGAGCAGCAATCCATTTAAGACAGAAGTGGTATATTCAGGATCAGGCACGTGAGGGCTGATGGGCACAAGGCAGCTGCATGAGCAGCTAGAATAGAACCCCAGGGCCTTGAGCATGTTACATTAGTGTCCCTTTCTTGGCTCACAATTGTGAACCTATGGCCGATTTGGGGATCTATATGGCCAGCTGAAGGAGGATAGAAGTCAAGCTGCGTTTACTTGAGTCACCCTGGAACGTGATGTAAACTGAAAATGTACAGTGGTTGCATTACAGCCAGTGATATGCCGAAGGTGGCTCACACAGGCTTGTGAGGGCTGAATGTATGCATCTCTAACCAACCCTGCAATAGAGATACCCCATGGGGAGCTTATAATGGCCATAGTAGGAGTATTGTCACTACAGAAAGCAGCAAATGTTGTAAATCAGGACTCTTTTTCCCCTGGAGAATTGGTTGTGGAACAGTTTTCAGCAATCCACTGATGACAGCCCCATGCAACCAGATACTTTAGTCAAACCAGAAGAGCTACCTAAAGCTTAGAGAGATCTAGAATATGTAAGAGGAGAGATATGACAGGACCGGCTTCAATGGTGGGGACTTCAGCTTGCACTGCTAACCACCTTACAATTTTGTCCTGGGAAAAGAGGCCACCATACTCCTGGAGGAGATACTTCCAGAATGTATGTGAAACCTGTGGATCTAAGCAATGCAAAGGATGTACTCTAGTGGATGTTGTGATATGCTACCTGGATACCCTGGTCAGTTTGGAAGGACTTATTCCACCATCTGCTAGAAGTGCTGCCAGAAGTGTTGCTCAACTGTCAGCCCTGTCTGGAAATTACCTTTGCTCCCCCTGAAGGTACCTAGCCCTCTTGCTTCAGCTGAGGACAGTTCTCCAGGGCCGTCCCAGTTTTATAGCTTCCTATGGGGTTAGCTGAGGCCTTTGATGAGACTAAACTGCAGTCCTAATTTGCTCTCTGTCCAATCCGACTGCTTTCCCTTCCTCCACAGGTGTTGATCCTTAGTGCTTTGTTAAAAACATTCTGCATGCTGACCTCCGTCTCAGCGTTTGCTTCCTGGGGAAACCTGAAAGAGGACTCAACGCTAGAAGCTATCCAGAAGAACCAGATTGGCCACTGTCCTTGCCAGAAGGTCTGATCTCCTGTCTATGGTCACCACCTAACACTGCTCACTTCTACATCTAAAGCTCAGGTAGGTGTGTCTGTTTGGAAGAACTGTAGGTAAAGGGAGTCTTCAAAATTTAGCATTTAGTTTATAATAGAGGACGTTGTGCTAGAAGAAGGGTTGGATGGCTGCAAATTGGATAAGACAACTTACAATATCTGCCACAGTTGAACCCTACATCATTCAGTGTTCATTTATTCTTCTATATTGAAAATCCAAATAATAACAGAAAGAGCAGCATGCGCCTGACAAACATGATGCAATGATTCCTCCTGCATTCTCACCCTCTCCCTAAAAAGGAGTAAAAAAGTTAGTCACCGTATCCATCTCTGAGTGATGTTCATTTCTACTCCAATTTAGTCACAATCTCATCTTCTTATCTTGTATCCTAGGGATTAAATGATAAAAGTAACACCAGCATTTTAAGATAATGAAAATTGATTTAAAAAAATGAGGAAGAAAATGATGAGCAGCTGTAACCAATCAAGCTCTTCTTTTTTAACTTATCACAAGTTTATGGTGGACATTTATAGTTTCCTCCTCTACCCATTCAATGTTTACTATGGCTTCATTCAGCATCTCCGCTGGCCTGAGTTCTTTTCCTGATGAAACAGTAATCATTTTTGTGCCCGAGAGGTCTGAACGTTGGCAACACTACTTGTACGAGGTTGCTATGGTTTCTGGGGGAATTTATTTATTTTTTAATTGTGGTAAAATATACACAACATAAAATGTACCATAGTCGCCACTTGTAAGTGTATGATTTAGTAATGTTAAGCATATTCACAGTGTTCTGTAACCATTACCGTTATCTATTTCTAGAACCTTTTCATCATATAAAACAGAAATTTTGTACTTATTAAGCAATATCTCCCTCATTCCACCTCTCCCCAGCCTAGTCTCTGGTAACTTCTAGTCTACTTTCTATGAATTTGCATATTTTGGATTATTCATATAAGTGAAGTTGTACAATATTTTCCCTTTTGTGTCTGGTTTGTTAGCATAAGGTCGTCAAGTTTCATTTATGTTGTAGCATGGATCAGAATTTCACTCCTTCTTAAAACTGAAGAATATTCCATTCCAGGCATATACCACATTTTGTTTATCCATTCATCCATTGATGCATGCTGAGCTGTTTCCATCTTTGGGTTACTGTGAATGCTGCTGTGAATGCTGGTATACAAGTATTTCTTTGACCTTCGACTCTTTGCTTTCAAGTCTTTTGGACACACACACACACACACACACACACCCCTTTGGATATAGATACACATGTATACCTTTTGGATATAAATACATATATATACACACACTCATATACCTTTTGGATATACATATACCTTTTGGATATATATATATACACACACACCTTTGGGTGTATATATATATATATATATATATATATAAGATATATGTTTTGGAGATATATATCTGCAAAGTATCTCCCAGCCAGTACTGTAATGAAGTCTTTTTTTTAGGTGTGTGTGAGATGGAGTCTTCTTCTGTTACCAGGCTGGAGTACAGTGGCACGATCTCAGCTCACTGTAACCTCTGCCTCCTGGGTTCAAGTGATTCTCCTGCCTCAGCCTCCCAAATAGCTGGGACTACAGGTGCATGCCACCACGCCCAGCTAATTTTTGTATTTTTAGTAGAGATGGGGTTTCACCATGTTGGCTAGGATGGTCTCAATCTCTTGATCTCTTGATCTGCCCACCTTGGCCTCCCAAAGTGCTGGGATTACAGGCATACGCCACTGTGCCTGGCTGAAGTCTTTAATAAGCCATTCCACAATTATTTTTATCAGGTTAACTATTTAGAGGTGGAGTAGATAGTGAAACCAGTGAATTCTATGGGCATGTGACCATTGCCTTATGCATGTTTTTCAGTACATTTATCCTCTTGATTAGAAGCACTGATGTATGTGGTGGACCATGTTGGTGAATAAGGCATTCATTTGGCACATGTAAGTTACTACATAAAGAAGCAACTGCAGTAGGATGGTGGAATCCATATCCAAAACAAACATCTGTGAGGACAATAACTATTCCCTCTGTGATGAAAAGATGAACAGATCCAATGTAAGTGACCTTACCCAATGACTGCCTAGTTCTTTTTTTTATTGCATTTTAGGTTTTGGGGTACATGTGCAGAACATGCAAGATAGTTGCATAGGTACACACATGGCAGTGTGATTTGCTGCCTTCGTCCCCTTCACCTATATTTGGCATTTCTCCCCATGCTATCTCTCCCCACCTCCCCACCCCTCTCTGTCCCTCCCTATTACCCCCAACAGACCCCAGTGTGTAGTGCTCCCCTCCCTGTGTCCATGTGTTCTCATTGCTCAACACCCGCCTATGAGTGAGAACATGTGGTGTTTCATTTTCTGT